>CAJHNH020001622.1:58686-155273 GCA_905116865.2 Candidula unifasciata | reverse complement strand
TCGAACCCAAGACATTGAGAAGGCAGGTGCAAAATGTAAGGTATTTGACTCCCCCCCCCTCTCTCTCTCACTCTCTCTCTCTCTCTCTCTCTCTCTCTCTCTCTCTCTCTCTCTCTCTCTCTCTTTGCTTGAAGTTTTTTTCCATTCTGATTTTCACTAAGACCTTTGCAAACTGTTTTGTTGGCATGCCATATATGCGGTATTTGACTGACTGACTGACTTTCTACCCCACTAGGACATCACACAAGCGATAAACACCCGATGATACAAAGTGTCACCATGCGGATGAGGATCGCCGTGGAGAGATCCCAGAAACCGCGTTCAGACAATTGGCATATTTATGACCTGCCTTTATTGCGGCCCGTGGCAAACGCCAGGGTGGAGCTTCATGAATCAATTATATATGCGGTATTTTCCCAATTGCAGTGTTCATTGTGGTACACTAATTTAAATACAGTGTGACAGAAATTACCATAACCAGGCTATTGTCACGTAACCTGTTAATACCGCTGTTAACGATTTCACGAGAGTTTAGTATTTGACATCTTGGTGCAGACGAGATCTACTACAGTGTTAGCTCCTGTATAAACCTAATTCGTTTCTTGACTACGTTCGCGAACCGAAATGTTCAAATCAAACTAATCCGTTCGCCCGGATCAGACATACATTGTTTAAGAATTATTTTTTTTTTCTATTGGATTTATGTATCTTCTTCTTCTTCAGCATTCCAAGCTCCTGAGGTTCATTGCTGCAGATATCACCCGTCTCTTTCCAGTTGGTTACACCAAGTGTTTGCAAGTCTGTCTGAACATTATCTATCCGTCGTCTTCTTGGTATGCATCGTGGTCTACGATCATTCATCTCCATGGTGTATACAGTTTCATACATAGCCATTTCAGTCTATTAGCTCCCATGATGCCAGTGATCAGTGGTGATTCAAACAGATTATGAATTGTGTTGTTGCTTATCACTTTCCATTTCCCGTTGTTTACATCTTTGATGGGTCTAAAGATTCGTCAACGTTTTAACAGTCTCTAGTTCATTTTCTCCAACGATATTAATGTCCTCTGAATACACAAGTAATCTTGTAGATTCTCCTATAGTACACTCTTGTTTCAGTTTCCTCCTGTCTCCAGAGCCAGTTTGAAAAGAAGTGGAGACAGAACATCACCTTGCTTTAAACCAGATGTTATTTGAAAAGGGTCTGACTTTCTGCCTTTATATATTACTATATTACAAGTCTTATTTATGTCTGACACAAATATATAATAAATAATATACAGTATAACGTTACCTTTGTGACTGACAGTTGTGGGCAATAGCAGGTGTAAGAGGAGGAGGAGAAAAGCTACTCCTTCGAAGAAGATTTGCATTTTATAATAACGTCTGGTAACTGAATAGGTATAACTTGTATGTTTTACTGTATAGTTATCCCTTGAATCTTTTCCCGTAGTTTGCATTTGGGAAGTGGTTCAATTGCAGGTTTGGTGGCTAACAATAATTTTTCTACTTCGTCTTAAACTTGAAACCTTTGTTTCGCTAGTATGGTCACTCACTCCTTTAGCTACATTATGGCGCAGATTTGTTCTTTAAGATGGTAGATATCGTAGATTTAGCAATGTCGCACTGCTTGGCTAAATCAGAAAACGAAGGTCATTCTGGTGTTTAGTTATCGTCTCCCTCTTTGTAGCTCCTGCAATACGCGTAGACTCCGTCTTTCTAAATATAAAATCCTAAGCAGGACTTAAAAGAAAGCGGATTGATACCCAGGAATTATTGTATTTTTAAACGATGTTTCTGGCACCGTAAACATCGGAAGTCTTCGGGGTAGGAAAAAAATACCAACAACACCTGTAATTGTCATGAGTGCAGTAATCTCAACTATGTATTCGTTAATTCGTTCGTTTGTTCGTTCATTCGTTCGTTCATTCATTAATTCATTCTTTCAGCAATTTCATGTTCATCATCATAATCATCATCATCACCATCACCACCATGTGCCTTGCTGATATGCGTAGGCTGTAATGTTTAGCAATCTCTCACTATCACCAGAATCACGGTCTAGGCCAATGTTCTTCTCTCGTCCCATCCAAGTGACTAAGTTATCCAGGAACTTATCTCTTTACCTAACTCTCTTTCCGCCATTCTTGCCAAGGTTTCGAGTCCGTTCCTTCTCCTATCGTGTCCGAAAAATACCGACTGTCTTCTAGTCAGTTTACGACTTGTTTTGTTTTTCTCAAATTCTAATGATATTCTGACTAACGTGTAAATCCACCAGCACATCATACCTCGTGACACAAAGTGCCACAATTCGGATGAGGATCACCCGGGGACATGTTCCAGAAACCCGTACAACCCATTGACTGGGTTATAATAGGGCAGCAGAAACATCCAGGGTGGGGCTTTAAAACAACACAAACTTACGTCCCACATTGGGACGTAGGCAGTATTCGTTCCATTATATTCTTTGCATGCTTCTCAGAAATCAAATCTCCGCTGCGAGTAAATTTGCTTCCAGTTTCTCAGTTTTGTGCTACAGGAAAAACTTTAAAATGAAACAAATAGAAAAAGATAATAATATTGAATCATACTAAGCAGGAGAACAGCATTACTAGAATGTCTTTGCATTGGAACCCACAGGGGCATAGGAATAAAGGAAGGCCAAAAAAAAAAAACACATGGAGAAGAGAGCTGGAGAACGAGGTTAGAAAGATTGGGAGGACCTATGCGGGGATAGAGCTACCATGCAATGGCGAAGGTTTATTCAGAACGACTTGGCGTGAGTTGGTTGAGGGCCTATGCTCCATTGGGGGATAGAAAGGCAGAAGAAGAAGAATACTAAGCATGCCGCAGGAGAATGTGTTTGAGACAGGCTGTTTAGATTCATGTAAACTTCAGCTTGCATGCAGTTCAGGCCCTCTGCTCAACTGGAACATCATCATCATCATCATCAGAAGTACAGATTGCCTTGCCATATTTACTGTACCATGCGGTGTTTACTAAGTAATTACATTCATAAGTAGCAGCCTATTTCACCAAGGCAAACGCAAGTTCACGATCATGTCTTTTCATTTGCCCAGTTCTGGACTTTACAGGTGTATCCTCAGTACTTCTATGTATCTCAACAGTTTGCGGATTATCTGACATATACATATTTAGCAATGCATAGTTCTTGTTTGTCGTTGTTAGTGTTTTTTTTAACTGCTTCTACCATCCATAGTGGAATATGTTCACGCACTTGCTTATCCAGACGCTACAGTTATATTTGAAGTAGTAAATACAGTTAGATTTGGCATACATCTACACTGCTTCCTTTACTGACGGTATCTGGAATAAAGATAGTTTTAAATCTGCGTAGAGAGAATTCCAGAGAAATTTGACTTAAAAGCTCTGTTTTGTGTAGGTCATATATTTAATCATGTTGCTTCAGGTACAACTGTCATGTTGTCTTTTCGTTGGCTACCGAGGAAAGAGACGCAGCAGACGTGGGAATGTCCAGAATGCAGCGACGTTATTTCTTGTTCAATTATTAATTGTATAATTTATCTTTTGCGAAACATTTTCCGATTCGACTGTTAACATCTTGTTGTCTTTCAGGGTCAGATATGTCCAGGAATGCACACGTTATACACAGGCAGGTGTTTATCTGTTTACAGCATCAGACAGCATTACGCGATTCAGGCCAGCAGCTGACAACAGTTGGCAGCACTAACCCGCACAAGGCGTCTTCAAAAACAGCAGCTGTGTTTTCTGTCCTTAGTCAGTGGAACTTCCAGAGACTCGCTGTAGGAGGATTCGATTGTGTCCGCTAGAAGGTTTACTGCAAATATAAATAATTTGCAGTCTGAAGTCCGGTATAATGTGTCATCAACATGATTATCATCATCATCAGTAGCATCATTTTCAGGTCAAGTAGAGCTCGCGGGCTTTTCATCCTTTCTATTCTAACATGTGCAATCGTGTTGATTTTGTAAATAAAATCTACCCCATACACTTTTTTAATATAATGTATAGTAATAGCTGACTAATTTAAGACTATATCTTTAGTGGGGAGCCGTGGAGTATAATGTATAGTAATAGCTGACTAATTTAACGCTACATCTTTGGTGGGGAGCCGTGGAGTATAATGTATAGTAATAGCTGACTAATTAAACGCTATATCTTTGGTGGGGAGCCGTGGAGTATAATGTATAGTAATAGCTGACTAATTTAACGCTACATCTTTGGTGGGGAGCCGTGGAGTATAATGTATAGTAATAGCTGACTAATTTAGCGCTATATCTTTGGTGGGGAGCTGTGGAGTATAATGTATAGTAAAAGCTGACTAATTTAACGCTATATCTTTGGTGGGGAGCCGTGGAGTATAATGAATAGTAATAGCTGACTAATTTAACGCTATATCTTTGGTGGGGAGCCGTGTAGTATAATGTATAGTAATAGCTGACTAATTTAACGCTATATCTTTGGTGGGGAGCCGTAGAGTATATTGTATAGTAAAAGCTGACTAATTTAAGGCTATATCTTTGGCGGGGAGCTGTGGAGTAAAATGTATAGTAATAGCTGACTAATTTAACGCTATATCTTTGGTGGGGAGCCGTGGAGTATAATGTATAGTAATAGCTGACTAATTTAACGGCAGATCTTTGATAATGAGCTGCCGTAGTGTAGCGGCTCGCTTGCGCATCCGAAGGTCGTGGTTTTAACTCCAAACGGAGCTGGGCTTTGTTTTTTCTAAAACGCTCTTAGCTTTCAGGTCCATCCAGCCTTTAATGGATATCAGGTAAAGTCATGGGAAGTAAAGACGGTCAGGGTGATGCTGACAGCATCACTCACTGAGTGTCGATAGGTCCATAAAATATAGATGAAGCCCTGTATGTACAATACGCCCGAAGACGTGGAGATAAATCATTTACTTCAACTGTTACATCTTCAGCCCTTGTTTCTGTTACTGCTATATCTTCGGGCATTGTTTCTGCTACTGTTACATCTTTGACCATTGTTTCTGCTACTATTACATCTTCGGCCATTGTTTCTGCTACTATTACATCTTCGGGCATTGTTTCTGCTACTGTTACATCTTCGGCCCTTTTTTATGCTACTGTTATATCTTCGGCCATTATTTCTGCTACTATTACATCTTCGGCCATTGTTTCTGCTACTGTTACATCTTCGACCCTTTTTTCTTTTACTGTTACATCTTCAGCCATTGTTTCTGCTACTGTTACATCTTCGGCCCTTTTTTCGGCTACTGTTACATCTTCGGCCATTGTTTCAACTACTGTTACATATTCGGCCTTTTTTATGCTACTGTTACATCTTCGGCCATTGGTTCAGCTACTGTTACATCTTCGGCCCTTATTTCTGATACTGTTACTCCTGCTCTTGATGTGTTGAACATCTTTTCCTGGACTTCCACTATCCCTCCCTATGATGCTTGACAGCAAAAGTGGAAGATGACGATGAGATGATGGTAGGTATGATAAAAACGACAGAAGCAAGAATACTTGCCTACGTCCAGAAACACAACATCCACACTTTCTCCAGTCTTGGCCGATGTCTCATAGTACAACATGCTATTGTCTGCAGCGAATCGCTTGGCCATCTAGAAAACAAATAATGATACGACAGGGAATGTTACCGCATGTATGATGATAATGGATTTTCACCTTGCTTCTGTAGATCCACATCTCTGACGTCCTATGGGATTTGTGCAGCGTCCGACTATCAACAATGATTTTATTATGACCAAGAGGTACAGCATGCCATCCAAACATTTTGCATCTACGATTTGACCATATTTAAAAAAAAAAAAGACCGCCTGATCAGGAGACGACAAATGACCTAGCATTTTGTTAATCTAGTAAGAGTTGCATGGTTACGTATGCAGTAAAGCAGAAAGTAAGAACAAAAAAAAAAAAAAAAAAAAAAGACAGTTGAATTGGCAGGACTAAGTTTATGCAGATCAATATTTATTAAATTCAACACAATATCTACCTGTCCTCTTACTCACAGTCAGGCATCCGTTTTCTTACTTTGCTCATGAGTTCATAATTACTTACTTTACTTTACTTTTTCCTTCCACGTATGCCGCTAAGCGTTGTGGGGAGATGCAAGTTCCTGTCATAAGCAAGGCGGGCAGCATCTGATGTTCTGAGGCCATGCTTTTGGCAGGTTTCGGAGACCCCGTCAATCCACAGTTTCCTTGGTCTTCCTCTTGCCTTATATCCTGAGCTTCTTTGGTTGAAAATTTGTGATGTTATTTGGTCATTTTTCATCCTGGTTAGATGTCCAAACCATTTCATTCTTTGATGTTCTATGTAGTCTAAACATGGTGTAGTTTTGACAGTGTTTCTAATGTCTATGTTCTTTATCCTGTCTAGTCTGGTCTTATTCGCTGCTTTTCTTAGACATTTCATTTCACAGGCTTCTATTTTTCTTTCATGGGTCTTGTTGATTGTCCATGTCTGGCACTGGTAGCAGAGTGTTGGAATGAAGATGGTGTTTATCAATTGTCTTTTGGTCTTCAAAATTCATAATTACCAACATAAATTGGACCTCCTGGACTAGTTCTATCATTAATCTTGTCCACGCCGGTTTTGAAAGGTGAAAACCACTTCAGTATGTGTGCACGAGACAAACACTGATCTCCATAGTCTTGCCTCACCAGGCAACACAGATACACACACATCGGGCTGTTTGTCTGTCTACTTGTGTATTTTATTTCTGTTTTTAGTAACAGGAGCTGTTTGGTCTAATGTCTAGATGCTAACCATCAAGCTCACAGGTCTTGGATTCGAATCCACATCGAGTGTATATCTGAAGGGAATAAACTTTGATATGTTACCTTACATTCGGTATATAAAATATTCAATTTCACGTAAGGGGGACACGAGAATACATTTGTTTTTTAAAGGTACACTCTTTTCCGGAAACCCTGTGTGTGATTCTAGTATTGTGTACCCGACTGGCCGTTGACGTAGTAAAGGTCGTTTACCTAGTTACATTTTTGTCAAAATGGATGCTAGGCACGGCCACTGTTTTGAGCCATGGCAAATGTTTTTGCTTTTGCCAGACAGTGACCTTTGCATTTTCGCTTTATTTGTAGACTGGAAGGATATAGTTTCGTTGCCCAGATTCTGAGTTGAGTACATGGCGTAACACTGTGAACTGCGGATTTCATTTTGAATGTTTTTAGTGGTGGTGTGAATTGTAGATTCAGAAAATGGCACAATGCCGGTTGTCGCAATATTGGTAGTGCCACTATGTGATTAAAATTGATCGGGTGGGTAACTGCTGATCTGTTGGTGATTTCTGCTACCATCAAAGATGAACTGCATTTCTAATGTCAGACTGTTTGTGTAATTACCCCACTAACCCCAATGACCTAGAAAAAAATTGGGGGGGGGGGGGAGGGTGGGTGGTGAGGGTTACACTGTCTTGCTTGGAATGTCCCGTCTTGAGCTCAAAATAACAATGTTATGTCCCGTTTTCAGCACAAGATATGATGCGCACCCTGCTCATATGACATCAAAGGATCAAAACTGAAATGCCTTTAACTTGCTGATATTGAAACAAACAACACAGCTGCAAACTGACCTTGCTGTCTATTTGTCTGCTTGCCGACTTGTCGATTTTGTTTCCTACAAGAACAAGTCTGAACTCGTCCGGAACTATGTCTCTGATCCACTTTATCCAGTACTTGTCTATGTTGACAAAGCTGGCCTGGACACAGGTTAGATTCACAATCATATTGGTAAAAGACAATCATCATAAGTATCATCATCCTCATCCTCATCACCATCATTGTCATTACCTTTACCAAGCGCTTTGGGCTTTTATTTTTGCCTCAGAAAAAAAAAAAAGCCTAACCAAGGAAAGGATTCGAACATTGGTCCCCCGCTTGAGTGCCCAGCGTTCTTAACTGTTCGGCCAGCCGTTGTTCTAACAGTTTTCAATGCCCTGGCAGAATTATTTCCAGAATTTTATTTGGATGTCTTCCTCTGCAAGTTCTCTTTAAATTGTTCCACTTCTCACAGCGTGTTTCAGTTACTGTTAAATGTTTCCACATCTCACAGTGTGTTTCAGTAACTGTTAAATGTTTCCACATCTCACAGTGTGTTTCAGTAACTGTTAAATATTACCACATCTCACAGCGTGTTTCAGTTACTGTTAAATGTTACCACTTCTCACAGCGTGTTTCAATTACTGTTAAATGTTTCCACATCTGACAGTGTGTTTCAGTAACTGTTAAATGTTTCCACATCTCACAGTGTGTTTCAGTTACTGTTAAATGTTTCCACATCTCACAGTGTGTTTCAGTAACTGTTAAATATTACCACTTCTCACAGCGTGTTTCAGTTATTGTTAAATGTTTCCACATCTCACAGTGTGTTTCAGTAACTGTTAAATGTTACCACTTCTCACAGCGTGTTGAAGTTACTGTTAAATGTTTAAACTTCTCACAGCGTGTTTCAGTAACTGTTAAATGTTACCACTTCTCACAGCGTGTTTCAATTACTGTTAAATGTTTCCACATCTGACAGTGTGTTTCAGTAACTGTTAAATGTTTCCACATCTCACAGCGTGTTTCAGTTACTGTTAAATGTTTCCACATCTCACAGTGTGTTTCAGTAACTGTTAAATATTACCACTTCTCACAGCGTGTTTCAGTTATTGTTAAATGTTTCCACATCTCACAGTGTGTTTCAGTAACTGTTAAATGTTACCACTTCTCACAGCGTGTTGAAGTTACTGTTAAATGTTTAAACTTCTCACAGCGTGTTTCAGTAACTGTTAAATGTTTCCACATCTCACAGTGTGTTTCAGTAACTGTTAAATATTACCACTTCTCACAGCGTGTTTCAGTTATTGTTAAATGTTTCCACATCTCACAGTGTGTTTCAGTAACTGTTAAATGTTACCACTTCTCACAGCGTGTTGAAGTTACTGTTAAATGTTTAAACTTCTCACAGCGTGTTTCAGTTACTGTTAAATGTTACCACTTCTCACAGCGTGTTTCAATTACTGTTAAATGTTTCCACATCTGACAGTGTGTTTCAGTAACTGTTAAATGTTTCCAAATCTCACAGCGTGTTTCAGTTACTGTTAAATGTTTCCACATCTCACAGTGTGTTTCAGTAACTGTTAAATATTACCACTTCTCACAGCGTGTTTCAGTTATTGTTAAATGTTTCCACATCTCACAGTGTGTTTCAGTAACTGTTAAATGTTACTACTTCTCACAGCGTGTTGAAGTTACTGTTAAATGTTTAAACTTCTCACAGCGTGTTTCAGTAACTGTTAAATGTTTCCACTTCTCACAGCGTGTTGAAGTTGCTGTTCTACTCTTATACTGTTAGCCCGGTTTGGTGACGTCAGCAGCACAACCCGTCTTGTTTCAACAATGGTATCGACAGCTGACCGTTCAGGGGCAAACTAATGAACGTAACGTTGCCTAGTGAACTCACTAGTGACATTCAATGTAACAACTAGGGTAGAATTATTTAAAGTAACAACAACGAAGCACACTTATGAAGTAACATAACAATTATTTAAAAAAAAAAAAACAACAATAACGAGTAGAGTCTATTACAGCAGGCATAGGCACGCAGACACCCCCTCGTCTCCCCCCTCCCAACACACACACACGCACACACACAAATAAATACAGACCACAAGAAAGACAGAAACACAGACAACAGACAGAAGATGGGCAAAGCATGCGGACAAAATTACACACACAGACAGTGGCAAAGGCACACGAGCGGACAAATAGGGGGAAAAAAGAGGGCTTGATGGGTAGACAGACACACGAACGGAAAGACATATAAACACAGAGACAGACAGAGAAGCATGCAGACAGACAGACGTACAAAGACCGTTTACCAAGTTAGTGACGTCGTAAACTAACAGAGCCCCGTTGGAGTCCCTGAGAATGTGAGGACTCAAAGATCTGAATCTCTCAGTGCCTGATGTGTCCCAGATCTGGATGTAGACACTGCTGTCAGGTGTGTGCAGGTATTTGTGGAAGTGACAGGCTGTGAGAAAAACAGACCATTATGTAATGTATGGATGTGTATATATGCTCTTTAACTGTCTGCTTTTAATTTATATATATATATATATATATATATATATATATATATATATATATATATATATATATATATATATATATATATATATGGTGGCCACACCACGGGCAACAGTCTTGGCTGACTGGCTAAACTACATGAGTGAAGTGGGAGTAATATCCTACTAAGGGAGATGTCCATCCCTAGTACACAAAGACTGGGACGGTAAGCAAGGAGGAAGAATCTAATTATATAGATCAACGGCTTGCAAAGCGAAACAGCAAAGTGTGTGGCACACATGCGGCGTGTTGGGACACGAAGGAAAACATGGCTGGCCATCGTGGAAAAGATTGGGACCTTACCACGTAGCACCCAAAGACAGTAATGGAAGCACAACAAGTTAGAAAAAGCGATGCAGGCACATCTTGGCCCCCTGGAGTAATGCCTGTTGTAAATACAAACAGGGAAGAGACAAATCCTCTGTTGACTAGGTTAGAGCATAATGACGAGTACGCCTTAAATTCTTCTGAAAGGGCACATTCTGACAACGCATATCTGAAAAGTAGAAAGAGATGTCTTCGCATTGGCACAGGGAATGTTAGAAGGTCAATATCAAGTTGGAAAATTTGACTGTTTAATTTCTGAGGCAAAGAATATGAATTTAGATATTTTGGGAGTATCAGAAACAAGATGGATAGAAGCTAGCTGCCTAAAGAGAGATGATTACATATTTATTAATTCTGGAGGAGAACATCATGAACGTGGAGTAGGATTTTGATAAAAAGAAATTTAGAGAAGTTTATTAGCGGGTTCTGGGCTCACAATGACAGAATTATATTGATAAAGATCAAGGCAAGACCTTTTGATATTGTAATAATACAGACATTTGCACCAACAACTGACTACAGTGATGAACAGTTTGAAGAATATTATGAAGAACTACAACAAACACTGAAAGTTGTAAAATCATCAGAGGTCCTAATAGTTATGGGAGACCTGAATGCAAAAGTGGGGAAAAAGAAGCACAAACATATTGTAGGGCAATTTGGCATGGGATCAAGGAATGACAGAGGAGACAGATTGATACAGTTTTGCGAAGAGAACCAACTCATTATCTGTAATACATTTTTTCAACATCCACCTAGAAAACTGTTTACGTGGAAGAGTCCAGGAGATATAAATAGAAACCAAATTGACTATGTAATGATTAGAGACAGATTCAAAAACAACATCAAGAACGCCAAAACATAGCCAGGTGCGGATATAAATTCAGATCACAACCCTGTGGTAATAAAAATACAAATTAAACTTAAAAACGCAGGGCAAAGGTCACCCCACATAGACATGTCAGCTTTGAAACAGCCAGAAATAAGCCAGCAGTACCTAGTGGAGGTTAAAAATAAATATGACAGCTTAATAGTTGAAAGCATGGAACAATATCTACGGGAGAATCCAGAGGACAAAATTAATACAGAATGGGAATGTTTCAAAACTAGTATAGAAACAGCTAATGCCATCTTACCAGTGAAAGAAAACAAGAAAAATCAAGTATGAATGACTGAGGAAATTATTAACAAAATGACACAAAGGAAGAAAGCAAAAAACACTCCAGAATATTCATTAATAGACAAAGAAATACGAAATATGTGTAGAACTGCTAAGGAAACATGGATTCAGTTAAAATGAAAAAAAAAAAAAAAAAATTAGAGGATCTTGAAATAAAACACAGAACCAAAGAAATACATGCAAATATAAGAAAACTTACAAACAAGGAAAAACATTTAACAGGAAATGGTTGTATTAGGGGGAAGGATGGAAAAAATATGGTTGATAAGAAAGATATAATAAAAAGATGGACTGAATACACAGAAGACCTGTTTTAGGACAACTGAGGTGACAAACCGCCAATCCATAACATTCAAGAGGGGCCAAACATATTAAAGTCTGAAACAGAGAAAGCCATTAAACAGATGAAGCAGGGAAAAGCTGCAGGTCCAGACAACATAACTGCAGAAATGTTAAAATCATTATCTACTTTTAGAATTGATACTATCACAGAAATATGCAATGACATTTATAACTCTGGGTACATTCCCAGGGACATGAAAAAAATCGGTTTTTTATCACACTACCCAAGAAATCAAAAGCTGTTGATTGTGAAGATTACAGAACTATTAGCCTAATGAGTCACGTAACTAAGTTACTCTTGAAGATAATACAAGCAAGAATTCAAGATAAAATAGAGAAAGAAGTTTCTGAAGAGCAATTTGGATTCCGTAGAAACAGTGGTACTCGAGAGGCCGTAATTTGTCTAAAGATGCTGACTGAAAAATATATAGAAGTTCAGAAAAATATTTATGCATGTTTTATAGATTACAAAAAAGCTTTCGACAGAGTGCAACATGAACAACTAATTGCAGCTCTTCAAAACATAAGACTAGATGGAAAGGATATCAGACTTATTAGAAACTTTTACTGGGAGCAAGAAGCAACAGTAAGATATGACAACATCTGCTCATCCCAGATAGAGATCAAGAGAGGAGTAAGACAAGGATGTGTGCTGTCGCCTAACCTTTTCAACTTATGTACAGAAACCATTTTTAAAGAAATTGTAGAATTACCAGGACTGCACATCAATGGTAGAATAATAAACAATCTGAGATATGCTGACGACACAGTGTTGCTAGCAGAGAGTGAGCAGGAGTTGCAAGACCTAGTGGAGCAAGTAAACAGAAGGAGTGCATAATTCGGATTAGATGTAAATTTGAAAAAGACAAAAACCATGATATTTAGCAAAGAAAATAATTAGCTAACAATGAATATCACAGTGAATGGGGTGAAATTGGAACAAGTTAAAAATTTCTTATATCTAGGACAAGTAATAACATGTGACGGCAGAAGTGAAACAGAAGTCAAGAAAAGAATAAGGATGGCAAAAAACATTTTCAACAACATGCAAAAGTTACTGACATCAAGAGAAATAAGCAATACATTAAAAATGAGAATTGTCAAATGTTATGTATTCTCAAGCTTACTGTATGGCACAGAGACATGGACAATGAACAAAAAACTGGAAAAACGTATCAGTTCTTTGGAGATGTGGATATACAGAAGAATAAGTCGTATTTCATGGAAACAAAAGCTATCAAATACAGAGGTACTGAGGAAATTGGGAATGAAAAGAGAGTTCCTAGGTGAAATAAAAAAAGAGACAAGTGAAATATTTTGGCCACATTAAAAGACATAACATTATTGTAAAGATCATCCTAGAGGGAAAGGTTCAAGGTAGGCGAGCAAAAGGCAGGCAGCGTTACAAGTGGGAGGATAACATCAAGAGATAGACGAACAGCAGTATGAGTGAGTGTTCATGAAGGGCAAGAGACAGGGCTTGTTGGAGATCCAATGCAGCCAACCTTCATTGTGGAGACGCCACCTGATTGATTGATTTATATATATATATATATATATATATATATATATATATATATGTGTGTGTGTGTGTGTGTGTGTGTGTGTGTGTGTGTGTAGAAGTAAAGACCCCTTTTCACGCCTTTAGACGTATCGCGTATATGGGAAAAGGGCCCATATTTTTACAGAACATCTGCACTAGGTGGGTAATGTGGTCAGCATTACGCCGGCCGTCTTTACTTCCCCATGACAAGCATCCTGGTACCCATTTTAGGCTGGGTCGACCTGCGATGCCCCATATCATGATAAAAATCCACCCAGCCAGAGATGGGTTTCGACTCGAAATGCCTAAGCCATGGACTCCGCTCTCTCTCTCTCTCTCTCTCTCTCTCTCTCTCTCTCTCTCTCTCTCGCTCTCTCTCTCTCTCTCTATATATATATATATATATATATATATATATATATATATATATATATATATATATATACCTGTGTGTGTTTAGCTGACTGCACAGAACTGATTTACGCTCTAATGGTAGATGAGATGATAAAGATGACGATATCAAAGAAGAAGAGAAAGATAATGACGATGATGATATCTGTGGTTGTGGAAAGAAAATATAATCCGCTGTCTTTCAGCATCTTACATTTCCTCGCTATACAAAACGTCTCTCGTTCTTTGATCAACCGTAATCCACATGCCGTGTGCTGATACGGCAATTGAAATTCAACAATATAATCACAATCATGTCAGAAAACAATCCGACAGCTGGTCTCTTTAAAAGAGTATTCACAGTTTTCACTGCAGCTGTTCAATGCTCAATCAACTGCAGGGTTCTATGACAAACACACATTCTCACTTCGGTCACGTTTTACTTCTGAATGCCACCTTTTCGTCTTTGAAGATGATAGTCTTCTTCTTCTATTTCTTTCGTTCGCTTGAAATAGTTTATCTATATCTGCAATATTGTCTCAAGTATGAAATTCACTGTCTTTTGTAATCCCCTCAGCCAAAAGTTTTGCCTTGATATGTATTTGAGACAGTCTTGGAGGACATGTCTGCTTTTAAATTTTATATATATATATATATATATATATATATATATATATATATATATATATATATATATATATGTGTGTGTGTGTGTGTGTGTGTGTGTGTGTGTGTGTGTGTGTGTGTGAGAGTGTGTGTAAAAGTAAAGATCCATTTTCACGCCTTTAGGAGATTCGGGTGTATGAGAAAAGCGCCCATATTTGTACAGACCATCTGCACTAGGTGGCTAATGTGGTTAGCATTACGCCGGCCGTCTTTACTTCCAAAGGACATCTCTTGTCTCAGGTGCCAGTCTACATGATTCGCTGATTTTAAATTTTGTGTACACGTGGCTGCACAGTCAATTGTGTCCTGTTCCAAGGCCTAAAATAATAACGTGCTCTGGTCTGTCCATAAAATGGTCATCGTCTTGTGCCTGTTTCGGTGGCTGTCTGATAGATTTGATTATTCTCTTCTTGTGTAAATACTCTTCTTCAAAGAAGCATGAGAATCCCAGCACATAGCCATGGTAAGTACGACCTGTGAAATCAGCTCGCCTGAAAAAAATGTCTTTCGTAAGTGGAGAATGGAATTACAGGATCAAAGTTTTTATTGCGTATATTTAACTTTCTCAGACACTCAGCTCTTATCTGAAAGGATTTTCTCCCATATCCCGATTTCCTTCCTGATATTCCCTCTTAATTCAACAAGGTCCATGACATCCTATTCCCATGAATCCACCTCAGTACTTGTATCATTCATGCCCTACCTGCAAACATTTTTAAAGCGAAGTAATGGTAATGTTAGTTTCAGCTTCATAGCAAACGAGTCACCCAATAGTTGCTCCGCTTCTGTGCCAACGAAAAAACACACAGAATGCCCATCACAGTCCCTTGTGGAAAGTTTGACAGACTGCTGTCTCAGTATATGCACTAGCATACAGACGCATTAAAAGCATACGTTAGCAACCAGAAGTGCTAAAACAAACAGTCCGACATTAGCAATGCAGTTCATCATCGACTGTAGCAGAGGTAACCAACAAATCAGCCGTTGCACACGGATCAATTTTAATCACATAAGGGCACCACCTGTATTGCCACAACAGGGCACGCACCATTTTCTGAATCTACAATTCACACCACCACGTTGGTCAAAGTCGAAAAACATTCTAAATGAAATCCGCAGTTCACTGGGTCGCACAATGCACTCAACTCAGTAGCTGGGCGACGAAACTATGTCCTTTCAGTCTACAACTTGAGCAAAAATGCAACAGCCACCGCCTGGCAGAAGCAAAAACTTTGTTACGACTCAAAACAGTGACCGTTTTGAAACAATTTTGATCGGAAGTCGTAGTAGAAGTTGACCTTGATATCTTCTGACTATGTGATTTATCATACAGTCTGTGCAGGATCAGTCACTAATTTGCTCGGGAATTGCCCAGTTTGAGGCCAGATACAATCACTGTATACTGTAAGCCGGAGTAATACACCGTTTAGATGCTTTTCTGGATTGAATGTGGCTTAGCGACTACACTTTCAGCCTGCTGGCCTGAGTGCCGTGCGTTCAAATCCATATTGTGTCAGAATTTCCAGAAACTTCGTAGGCTCACAAGTCGACCCAGCCTAAGAGTGCTTGATGGGAAGTAAAGGTGGCCCACGTGATGCTGATCACATCACTAATTGAAGTAAACTTGGATTATAATAATACGAGTCTAGCATTTTATGCCCAGTGTGCCACTGGTGTAAACAGAATCCTTCACGTCTTTGTTTTTCTTTTTTCTTTTTTACTTTTTTAAACTTAAATGCTAATTTGCCCACAGCTCTTGGGTTCGAATCTGTTCCAATGCGTATTTTTATAATTGATTCTGGTCAAAAGTATGTACCAGGCAATGCCATTAAATGTTAAATGTTGAATAAAAAACCTCACATCAAAGCACTCGGGACACTCCCATAAGCGCTCCGTCCCCACCTCCAGCACAAGCAAAGAGTTCCAATTCTAATGGTACCAGTAAATATCTGATTGTATATCGGTCTCGCCTTTGCCTTGCGTGTTGATCCCCTGGTAACCCAACGACTTTCTCCTCAGACCGTAATGATCTTTTCGTGCCTCTGCACTGTTCACTCGCTGCCAAAGGGCCCTCACGAGCAAGGCCATTGGAAACACAGGCAGTCGGTGTACTGTCGACAACATCACTAACCATCAAGGCTGCTTGATCTATAACAAACACAAATTTAACACCATCTGTCGGATGTGCCAATAGCCTTGAATGGGTTCTTTACTTACTTTTTCTTCTTCTTTCTTCTTCCGCTTTTCTATCCCCCAATGGAGCATAGGCCCTCAACCAACTCACGCCAAGTCGTTCTATCCTTCGCCATTGCATGGAACTCTCCCTATGTCCTCCCCATATTTCTAACTTGATTTACGGTCCGGTATTTAAAAAACAATTATATATATATATATATATATATATATATATATATATATATATATATATATATATATATATATATATATATATATATATATATATGTATATATATATTTTAAATCTTAGAAACAAAGTTGCTGGTTCTTAACATAAACAGTCTATTGCAATAGGGCAGAACAACAATTTACCACTACATGTTTCTTTTTTTTTTAAATGCCGTCCCCACGGTGAAGGTTGCCTGTATAGGATGTGTACATCCACTGCGTGTTTTTTTTTTTTTTTGGGGGGGGGGGGGGGGGGCATGACGTCCCTAGACCCCAATGTCTTCTACTGTGCAACTATTCTACCATTGACATAACAGCCAGATGAAGAGTCTTTTTGTAAACCATTCGCCAAGTATAGAGTGTCCAGCTAAGAACTTCTTCTTCTTCTTTTTCTTTATCTTCTTCTGCTTTCGTTAGCTTGAAATAGATGCTCTATATCTGCAGTGTTGGCTCTAGTATGAACTTCAAGCTAAGAACTGACATCACAGCACTCGGGACACTCCTGTAAGCCCTTCGTCCTCATCTTCGGCAGCCAGCGAATGGTTGCAATGCGGAGGTTGGGATAAGCAGTTTGATTATATATCCGTGTTTTCTTACCTCTAAGTGCAAAGTTTCGACCAGATCCGCTGGTCACTCCTAGCTGTAGCATTCGCTACAGACCATAATGATCTGTTGATTCCTGCACATTGTTTACTTGTTCCCACAAGGTTTTGACCATATCTAGCCTTCCATGCATAAACTCCCTACCTATTGTTGCAGAACCAATAGTAGTAGTGTTAGTAGCAGCAGCAGTGGTGATAGTAGTGTTAGTAGCAACATAAGTGCTTGTTCATTAACGCCTGCCGAAAGAAATAGAATCCTAGTATGTCGAGGATTGTGAAACCGCCTCACTAACTAAGCTATCAACTGCAATTCCCCTACAAAAGTAAAGAACCACTCCCACGCTAGTAACGCATCGGTCACATGATGCTAGATTTATTTGTATAGACCAATCGGCACTCGTTGGGTGATGTCCACAACAACCCGTTGGCTGCTTTTGCTTCCCAGAATTTAACCTTGTACCCATTTTGGACTGTGTCCACATGAAAGCCAAGGTCATTTCTGAAATAACATCCGACTCGATGAAGTCACTAAAAAAAAGTTAACTGCATATGCCTTTTAGAAAGTTGCCAAACCAACCCAAGATTACTTTTGTTAATAGCTTTCTTGGTTTCACTTGACAATTTTATATTCAGTAATTTCCCACAGCCTACTTAACGTTCAGCTCTCGATACCTGTGTCGAAATCAACGCCAGGCGACCTGTTGCCAAATTACCCGCAGCTGAAATTGAAACGGACACCTTCGAATGTCCCAGTGTTCGCAATGCCTGAGCCACAGGTGCCGACAACAGCTTGATCATTCTTCTTCTTCTTGGTGTTCACCGGCGGAAAGTTCTGGCTGTTCGTCCATTTTTGGTCTTTGGCTTGTTCTGGAGCTTGAGTTTTGCAGATCTGTGTTAACTACATGTGCACTGTTAACTATATGCAGGCTGTTGGTTCCTTGCCTCTTATGCACTCCAAGGTCGAAGGAAGCTTGCCTAATTAGTTGCCTTGTACGACATGCTTGTTAGGGAAGCACTGGGCCCATCACCACCTCCCCCCCCCCCCCCCCATGAAAAACAGAAACTCACACAGGGAGCTGATGTATACTTGCCTTGATATGTCGGTTTATACTTGTCTACGAAGTTCTCGGTGACAAACCGAGTGGTCAACGATGTCTTGCCCACACCTAGATCTCCCAGGACACACACCTTGAGGATCTTGTAGGTCGACGACTGCATCAGAAGGTCTGCTAGTGCTCATGCACACGAGGTTGAATGGTGGACGCTTCAACTGCCTATCGCTCATGCTTCAAAGCCTGTGTCTATGTTCATTATACAAATAATTACACAAATCAATTTAAATATACAAAAACAGCTCAAAAATAACATTCCTATAGGCTAAAAAGGAAGTTAGGAAGCGAATAAGAGCGGATAAAAAGAAATATATTTAGATGACTTAGCAGAAGAATCAGAGACAGCGGTAGCAAAATAAAAGCTGAGACCTTGACACTACCACGTGAAAATTAGAAGCTAACTAAATACAGTCAACCAATTGGATCAGTCAAAAATAGTCAAGGAGAGGTACTAACCAATACTAAAGATCAAATTCACGGATGGTGTCAAGTTTATGAAATACTACTGAACAGTCCAGCCACAGAGGACTCCCCAGAAATCCAGCCATTAGAAATGAAACTTTGAGATACCTTCTAAAGAGGAAATTGGGAAACCTATCAATCATCTGAAGGGAATGAAGACTACAGGTCCAGATGGTATCCCATCAGTAATTGCCACCACCAGAGATTAAATTAAATAGACCCTTACATAACATATGGAAGGTGCAAGATAAATAAAATATGCTTGATGCAAGATCACAACAATGGGTCTAAAAATCCATAAAGGAAAAGCAAAGATAATGAGAGAAAAAGATGGTATCCCACTACAAGGTTTCAGTCATTAACGTATTTGGTCAGTAAGGTAGATAAATAATAAAAAAAAAAGGATAGGGGTGGGGGTAGGAGAAATTGACAGCTTTTTTAAAATCCGAATACAAAAGGCAAGAAGGGCGTTCACTGAGCTATGAAATTTGTGGCAGTGAAAAGAAATTAAAACTAATACTAAATTTAACATTTTTAATTGTAATGTCTAATCAGTACTGTTGTGTGGAGCGAAAACATGGAGAACAACTAAGGCAATTACTAATAAACTACAAACTGGTGCCTGTGCAGAATAGAGGGAATTAAATGGTATCTTGAGCTTTGGGAGAGAACTACACAAGTTCCAGAAGACTAAGAGGAGAAGAAGAGACGCCGGCGTTGGATAGGACACACGCTGAGAAAACCTGTGAACAATATAACTAGAATGTCTTTGTACTGGAACCCACTGGAGAATAGTAACAAAAAACCACACACACAAAACATAGAGAAGGAAGCTCGAGAGAGAAAGTTAAAAAGATGGAGAGGACATGGTGTGGGTTGCATGCCAGCTGTGCACACAGTTGTATCTGACTGGCGGTGCGTGTTGGGAAAGGTGGAGACAAGTATGCTCCGTGCAAACTGGCAAGCATCGCTTCAGAGTTCTTGGGTAGTTAGCGTCCTTTGGATATTTACTCTAGACAATACCGGTGTGTTGGTAAAGGAATAGGCAGATATACTTGCTGGTTCTGCACCACATGATGCATGACAAGCCAGATATTGTAAGGGTCCTTTGGGAGCGAGTTAATTTTTTTTCTAATTCTCTTACGTTGACCACTTTCAGCTAGGTCAGATCACATTGCTGCTGTCTTTCCTGTCTGCTATATTTGTGGTGACGTATCTGGTCTTGATCTCATTTGGTTTTGGATTGTGTTTTCAGTATTTGTCGCTTTCTATTTGTTGTGGTTTCCGCTCGATTATCTGCTTTCGTAACTTGGCTGGCCTTCTGCGGAGCGAGTTAACAGTGCGGAGGCATAAATAGATCATTACGGTCTGGGGGGTGGGGGGGGGGGGGAGATGGGGCTGCGAGGAAATACAAGGGGATCTGGCTGACGCTCAACACTCAAGGAAAAGGCGGAACAGATGTACAATCAGAAAGTTACTGGTGTAGAGATCAATGCTATACAGATTCAGCGGTAACACAACCAGAGGTCCACCGCGCAGAATGTGGACCGCAGAAATATCAGAGACACTGAAAAGTATTTTATACGAAGCGAACAGAAGGGCCTGTTCCAGAGAGCTCTTCCTGGCCTGACGCCGCGTGGCACTCCAGGAGTAGAGGGGAGATGAATAAGAAAGGAGTTAGTGGTACCATCGGAACTGGAAATCTGCGCTTCTTTCGAAGATGGGGACGGAAGGCGTATGGGAGTATCCCGTGTGCTGTGATGTCGACTCTTGATTCATCATTTATTTAACTAGTACGACAAACACATTACAGTGTACAGATTAGCACTGACAACTGTAAAAGAAAGACGCAGCGATAAGAGAGTACATATTACATTTGAAGATCTGTATCCCGTAAACAGCAAGAGCCTGATTACAAAATGTTTTCATAATCATCGCCTGATAAGAGATACCTGGACAGAAAAACAACTGAATAATTGTACTATTCTGTCTGTTAAATGCACCCAGACGAATTGGGCGGTGTCTGAGCTTGCATTGATAATTTCAGCACTTTAACTCGTTCAGAGTAGCAATTAACAAAAAGTGAGATAAATAAAGAAACATTTAACAAGAATAGATAGGATAGGTACGAGCAACAATAATAGAAAAGATAAAAGCAACAAAAAACGTCAAAATAACATAAGTAACAACTTACCAGAATAAAAGGATTAAAATAATTAACGTGAATAGAAAATGTTAAAATAATAAGTAACAACAAAAGAGAGGATTGACATAACAACATGAGTAGACGGAGTTTCAAATGAGTAGTATCAAGCATGGAAAAATGCAGACTAACAGTGTTAAAGTGGAATCTATCCTACGTCAGAAAATTTAAAAGACTGATGCTTTGCTAGTAAGCTAAAATACTAACGGAGATCCATTTTCACATGCGCACAGTTAAATAGAACGAACGAACCTTATAGAAACTAGCAATGTCCTACTGTTTAAACTTTTGGGTAACCAAAGCATACACGATGTAAACAGGCATGCAGACACCAAACACAACACAGAACAACTGAGATTGTGAAGTGCAAGGTACAACATGACCGCTATCACACACACGACAACATTAACACACTCAAACGCAAGCCCGGTGCATAGGCACACACAAGTGCGCGCGCGCACACTTTAACAACACACCGCGTGACTGTTGCCCAGATAAAGTTCCTTGTCACACGTGTGTCCGCAGTCGTCGAGGTGTAGAGGTTAGACGCTCACCTGCGAATCGAAAAGTTTTGGGTTTAAAAAAAAACATGACCTTGGCTCCTAACCTTACAAGGGCACCAGGTAAGTCCTAGAAAGTAAAGGCGGCCGGCGTCGTGTTGACCGTATAATCCATCAAGGACTGGTCTTAAAAAATACAAGGCTAGCCTCTTATACCCTCTGCGCCACTGGGGTGTAAAGGGATATTTACTTCTTTACCTAACTCTTGTGTCTTGCTGAAAGACAGATTTCAAGGTGGTCGGTGGTACAGGGGCCCGGCGTTTGTTTCGGGAACTAAAGGTCGTGGGTTCATTCACTGACTGCTTCTTTTGGAGCTGCAGCTCTCCTCTGTCTCCACATCCGTGCCAGTCAAGGAACTGTCTATCGCCATCCTATGGTTAGTTGCGTATCCTTTACAGGACGTTGCAGTACCAACCCCAGCAGCCCCTGACTTGTGCAGTTTCTCTAGGCAAATTTACGTCCAGTAGTTTGTCATTGCCTACTGGACGGTCGGCTTTTTGATACCACTGTCGAAACCAACCCAAGGCGCATGGCCCGCAGCTAGGATCGAACTCGGCACCCCGGCATTACGAAGCATTCGCATCGACTTAGCCACAGAGCCGACGCCGTCATCCTTTACTGCCTTTTATTAATACATACTAAGTAATAAGTGATGAAGTCCCCCCCCCCCCCCCCCTTCCCCATCTTATGTTTGGTTACAACTTCTTACACTTACCACTAGGGGTGATGCGTGGTCTCGAGGCACGGTGTCCGCCTTGAGTGCTAGAGGTTCCCGGTTCACGTGGACTTGGACTTCTGGTAATTGTACCTGGTCTTTGGGTTGTGAGATAGGACGCCCGTGTGCATTGTCGCGCACGTAAAAAATCCCTTTGCCCGGGCAAAATTTGGAGTTCAAAATCTACCCAAAGTATTTCACGATCCTCACCGGTGCTACAGAGCATGTGCACTGTGCTGAGCTTCTTTGAACTCCGACATGAGTTAGAAGAAGAACGGAGCACTTATAGGTTACTACCCGTGTGCCATGATGTTGATCCGTTGTTCAAACTTCAAACAATTATTAATATATCAGTTTTCTACAGGTGACTGTGAATTGTCTCCTGTGGAAGTAGGACGCCAATGTTGGCCGGTTGGGCACCACTGGGTGGTAAACTGTGGCATGACAAGCTAGATGTCAACTCCCTCTGGCAACCAATGAACAATGCCCAGGCACAAACAGAATATCACGGTCTGAAAAGAACTGTGCTGCGGGGAGTAAACAGAAGATCCGGTCGACATTCAACACCGAGGGAAGGGCACCACTGGGTGGTAAACGGTGGCATGACAAGCTAGATGTCAACTCCCTCTGGTCGCCAATGAACAATGCCCAGGCACAAACAGAACATCACGGTCTGAAGAGAACTGTGCTGCGGGGAGTAAACAGAAGATCCGGTCGACATTCAACACTGAGGGAAGGGCAGAGTGGGCATGTAACCCAACTGCTAAGGGCATCATTACATTTAAAAATCTGCGTGACTGCTGAAGATGGGGACGGAATGCTTATGGGAATGACCTAAGGGCTGTGATGTCGGTTCTGCTCTCCCTGTTTGGGTTCCTGGGGCCTACTGTGGGAAAGGGGTGCTGAGTGGGGGGGGGGGGGCAAGAAATAGACACACTGCCTCCCTAACAAGCATGTCGTAGGAGTCGACTTCTTGTGGGTATCTTTCGAAGTCGGAGTGCATTTGTCTGAGAGGCAAGGAGACAACAGTCTGCATACAAATAAGCCATATCTGTATAACGGATGTGCAGGCAAAACTCAGGTTCTTGAATAAGACTAAAGTCCGGAGGTGGATTAGGAGCAGAACGTTCCGCCGGAGTTTACAGCCGGCGAACGCGAAGAAGAAGAACGGCGAACTCAACTCTCGGTATTTGTTACCTCCTTCAAGCATCAGATCAGCTCGATATTTGTTACCTCCTTCAAGCATCAGATCAGTCGAATTGATGACCTCCTTCAAGCATCAGATCAGCTCGGTATTTGTTACCTCCTTCAAGCATCAGATCAGCTCGGTATTTGTTACCTCCTTCAAGCATCAGATCAGCTCGGTATTTGTTACCTCCTTCAAGCATCAGATCAGCTCGGTATTTGTTACCTCCTTCAAGCATCAGATCACAGCTCGAGATTTTGTTACCTCCTCAAAAAATCAGCATCAGATCAGCTCGGTATTTGTTACCCCCTTCAAGCATCAGATCAGCTCGGTATTTGTTACCCCCTTCAAGCATCAGATCAGATTCGGTATTGTTACACCCTTTGTCGGTACCCCATTCAAAGCATCAAGATCAACGACAGTGATCACCGTCCTTCAAGCATCAGATTACTGTAAAGCTTCAGCATCGGTATTTGTTACCTCCTTCAAGCATCAGATCAGCTCGGTATTTGTTACCTCCTTCAAGCATCAGATCAGCTCGGTATTTGTTACCTCCTTCAAGCATCAGATCAGCTCGGTATTTTACCCTTGTTAAAGCACAGATCAGCTTCTGGTATTTGTTAGCATTCAAGCATCAGATCAGCTGGTTTTTGCAATATCAGATCAGACGCCCTTCAAGGTCAGAGCCCTGTTGGCATAAGTTAACAAAGCTGCACCTTAGCGCCTCACAATCTGCAGCCGTCTCAAAAATGGTGAACCTATGGGGGTGACTGCAGTCAATCTAATACAAGGAATTCCAGAGAAATTTGACTAAAAAGCTCAACAAAATGGGGAAGCAGAAAAACTTGCACAAAACAGCACAACGTAACGTTTCGGCCGGGCAGCCTTTTTCAAACATAAGTGAACTTGAGCTTTTTAGTCAAATTTCTCTGGATTAGCCGTCTCAAAAACATTCCTTTTTTTAGTGTGTATATGTTCTCTAGGTAATGCCGGTGTGTTGGGAAAGAAGCAGGCATATAGACTGGGCGGTTCTGCACTACTTGCTGGTGACTTGATGTATGACAAGCTAGTTATTGTGAGTGAACAGTTAAGGGGTGACGATAGATCAAAACGGTCTGAGAATGGTGCTGCCAGGAATGACCAAGAGATCTGAACGATGCTCAATACTCCTTTCCCAACACACCGGCATGACTGGAGAAAATATCCATAGGATGCAAACTACCCTGGCCCTCTAAAGTGATGCTTGCCACTCTGCACAAAGCATGCCTGTCTTCACCTTTTTCAACATGCTCTGTGAGTCACAATTACGGCATGTGTGTACAACTGATTCTCAAGCCACCAGAAGGCGACAGAGACTGCCTCCACCTCCATTCTCAAACTAGAAGTTGTGATATCACAGACAGTGAACAACATACTGGAATAAAGACTGAATGCACACATATATGGCCTATCTGAGTGTTAATAGCAGCACAGCTACAAATTAAAAAAAAATATTTTAGGCCTAATAAAGAAAAACAAAACTGGGTGTTTTTTCTTTAAAATAAAGTTAATTTTTATTCAATAAAATAGTTTCAATATACAAATGGTACATGAGTTGATGCAAGATTAGCAGAGAGAAAAAAAAAACATTCTATTTTACAGTGCATGCACAACACATCCACCCATTTCCCTGCCCAGTCTGGATGTTAGGTGGCCATTAGAGGTGTTCCCATTCACATAAAATCTGCTTTATCAAACACTTGTGCGAGTGAGCGATTCAACTGAATTTGGACAACGCTTTATTCGAGCCATAAATATGTAACAACTGTATACTGGATATATGGATATTGACATTTTTGTGAACAGTGTATAAAATATTACGATATGTCTCATTTGAACTACTGGAAGGCTTTGATAAATATTTGTGATTTGTTTTTCTGTGACATTCAGCAATAACGACAAGGAAGAATCAGTGCTCCACAAGTCTATCTACTGATTGCTCAACCTGTATAAAACAAACAATTTCAACCAGTTTTAATGTAGACTGTGAAAGTGAACTTTTGCAAAATTCCCTGCATCAGCCAAGGATACCTGCCATTCCTATGAATGACTCAAGTCACTAGAGCCTTATACCAGCTGACAAAAAGGTGTTCTGGCTGGACCATCTGGGGTGGCAACACCAAACTCTCAGTGCTCACTTTGCATTTAGACAAAGAAATAGCAAAAGCTATTACAGGAAACAATGAGGAAACAACTTGAGGAAATAATCAAAAAACTTCAGACAAGTGGGTGCATATGCCCAAACCAATGAGAAACTTCAACACTTTATCGATTGGGTATAAAAATGACTGTAATGTCAAATGATCTAAAACATAATCACTTGAAGCATATAGTAAGGAAAGAGGTATAATAACACAATCAGTGTTGTTCTCCACCAAAACCATAACACCATGTCTCGAGCAATCAGATGTAGCGGAAAGCGTACTGGTCAGAAAACGGCAACTCCATAATCGATCCACCCGATCTAACTCAGCTACCAAACTGACGGAAGCCGCTACCGCCAATATAGGAAGGATGATGCCCCCGAACACTGGTGAGGCCCTGAGTGATGTTCCAGCGTCACCTGAATCAGCACAGCTGACACCAGAAACGTCACCAGATAGACAGAAGACCGGCACCCTGCCATCATATATCTCAGACAAACCGACTTGGGCCGAGTAGCAGTGTCCACACTTGCAACATTGACGATGATCAAAATGCTGGAGATGCTGCTGGGCAAAGGTGCGGTTGTGAAAATCAAGAGAACTCGAGAGGGTATAATAACGACACTCAATAGAACCAACCGTACCTCAGGCATCCTGGATGTCATAAAAAATAACAGCAGGAAAGAACTACAACTATCTGATAAAATGACTGTGACGGCCACGATTTTTCAAAAAAGTTTAGAAGATTGGTGGTTCGGAGAGTCAGCCTGCACTGGAACAATGAAGCAATATTGGAACAACTAAGGAAAGAAAACCCTTATATCAAAATCAATAAGGCGGAGAGATAACCCTAATATCAAAATCAATAAGGCGGAGAGATTAGGCTCAAAACAACATCCATTACCAGTTGCAGTGATTACATCAGAGGAAGAAGAAATATCGGACAAAATCTACCTAAACCAGAGCATGCAGAGAGACCTGAAAAATATGTACCACAGGTGCTCCAGGTGTCAAAAAGCCTGGCACTCTCGCTCCACCTGTGTGAGTGAACAAGAGGTCTGTAGGTACTGTTCAGAGCCACACACTTTTAACGACTGCCCCCTGGCAAAGCTGGACAAAGACTTTAGATCCCCAAATCTGAGCAGAAAGTGTGCAAACTTCTCCGGCCAGAACAGCGCCAGGTGCCCCTATCTCCAGCAGTGCTGAGACATAACCACGGCCATGGGGAAAATATCCCATTCCACGAGGCCAGGCTATCAGGGATGAGAAAGCAGCCTCTAAATCCCAACGTGATGAGGAAAGAGATGAAGTAACAAGGCGACTCTCGAAAACCAGAAGCGAATAGAAACCGATATGGCGACATTTAAAGAAGACATCATGGCTGCACTCATTGTTATCCAGACACAGTAGGAGAAGCCAACCCAAGCAAAAAAAGAGGAGATGTCTCACAGAACTGCGAGAGACCTAGCGGATGCACGCAGAAGAAGTCACACTTATTAAGAAAGCCCTTGCTGAAACAGAGGAAAAGCTGTGGAAAGCATAGGAAGAAAACACCTGACTAAGCAAGGAGGTACAAGCAACCAACAGAGTTATGGAGGAAAGAGAGAAAGCTCAGACAGAAGCAGCAAGGAGACAAGAAAGTGTCGACCCCTCTACCGTGGCAGTTTACGGGCGAAACAGCTCTACGCAAGCCTCAACCGATCAGAGAACTGGAATACTACAACCCAAAATGCCAGAAGACGACATACCATGGTCCTCACCAGAGATTCCGATCCGAACGCCAAAACTGGATGCTAAACACGGCCGACAGCGCCACTACAAAAACTAATGCCAGAGATGACATTACCACTTGAAAAACCATGTAGGAGATAGACCTGACAACCAAGTTAGTAGAGGACCACCAAAACAACACCAGAACCCACCATAACCCCTTGCTATATACACAAAGCATATAACTGCTGGTCCTTCTTAGGATAAGCAGATCCCCTCCATGGACTCCCCCCCCCCCCCCCCCCCCAAAAAAAAACAAATCAAACCCACCTAAAACCAACTTGTCAGCCAATCCAATGAGCCAGAGCGCAACACAAGATTAGCCAGCTACTAAAACAGTCAAACTTCAAGAATCCACAACCTACCCAAAGCTAATAACTGCTAGCCCTTCTGAGGATAAGCAGACACAAGAAGCAGCCAATCAAATCCACCAAAATTGACCTGACGGCGGAGCAGCCAATCTAAAGATCCGGAGCGCATCACAGGGCCAGCCAGTTACCAAACGACAAGAAATCACAATAAACACTGAAAGCACAATTCAAAACCAGATGAGATGAGGACCAGAAACATCACCACAAATATAGCAAACAGGACGGACAGCACCGGTGTTCTCTCACCTTGCTGAAAATGGTCATCATGATATGATGAAGAAGTAGTCATCATGCAAAAATTATACCAGCGATGCTTGAATGCCATAGGAACAGAGAACTCTAAGAGTTCATTCAAAAAGGACCTTTTAAGGTTCTATGCAAATCGCCCAGATTCAAACCAATTGTTAAATGGACTCAAGAAGATGAGAAGAACTGCCCCAATTGTGGAGTTGACTCAACCAACCTCTTGTAGTCAAGATTGTAGTCCACAAGCTGCTTCCAGGAGAAGGTGTTCCCCTCCCCCCCCCCCCCCCCAAATCTCAACGTTCTTACTTCAACTGAAAATGTCACTCCTGCTCAGCTAACATTTTTTAATGATAACCAGCACATCAGCTAACTGTCCTCAGTCAGTAGTGGCAATTACATACACCAGTCGGAACATGGGCTTAATATATCGACCAGTTCCCATTAGAATGTTTGTAAAAATTTATACAGCGTTGAGACTCTAAAACAATGGAACCAATAAATACACCCACAGACCTAGCGGACACCTAATATAACATTCATTCCACAAGTGACCGCCAGGAACACACTGAAGTGATAGAGATTAGCTTAAAAACACTTATTGATATACTCTCAGCTGGTACTGAAAACAAACAACCAGCTATAAAGAGACTACGGCACAGTCAGGGCAGAAATACAGCTTCTGCACACACACACACACACACAAATTTTCAAGACTTAAAAATTAATATTGAAATAAGCAGTATATGCCAGTTGTTGATATGGAGACATGATACGGAGACCCCCTAACAACAACCAAATGAACAAGAACAAGTTGAACAAACTCCTCAGCGCGCTGATCCAATTGACGTTAGGATAACAAAAAAATTTGATGGACTGCTGTCAGTCGACAGTAGACCACCAACTGAGACACTGCCATCATGCATTCAATGTACACAAGTCACATCAGAGAAGGTGCATGAAGATGCATAGACTCAACGTCACCAATGGCAGATGCAGAGGGCAAGACACCCTGGCTATCAAACTGCGCAAACAATAAGACCACAATCGACATACCTTACTTACTCATTCTTAAAAGGTCTATACACGAATCTAATTCTATATCAGATACTAACTTAGTATCTGTCATACCAGTCGGCTCTGTGGCTAGGCCGATGCGAACACTTCGTCATGCAGGGTTCAATCCCAGCTGCGGGCCATGCGCCTTGCATTGGTTTCGACAGAGGTATCAAGAAAGCCGACCGTCCAAAAAAGCAATGGCAAAACTACTGGACGAAAATTTGCCTAGAAAAAGCTCCCAACAGCCAGGGGATGTTGGGGTTGGTTCTGCAAAGTCCTGTAAAGGATTCGCAACCAACATCTGTCATACCACTGCCATGTTCAGGGGTGGACAGACTTGTAGACAAAATAAAGAGAAAAGTAGAGGCTGCAGCAACAGAGGCACAGAGTACATCTTTGTGAAATACAGCCCCGAATCAACTTTCTTTAGCTGAAAGTTAAGAAAATAATAAACAGTTGGTTGAGATCAGATAAGACTTAAATGACCTTAAGACACTCATCAGTAACAGGAGTTGTTACAACTATTGGTTGTCAAACAGGCAAAATACTGGACAGAGGAAGAGGAAGTAAACAATGCAAGTCTTGTGAAGTTTGGAATTGAACAGATAAAACGCCTTACAAGCTATACTATGCATGGACATAGGTACACTTAAACATGAGGGTTATCTAGGATCAATGGAGGCAGCCATAATCAAAGATAAATTTTGCAAAGTCAGTGACAAAATATAATCTTAGGTATACCCGGTGTAAAGGAGATACATATAATAAGGTGTATGTGACGAGCTGGTCTGGACAGCTGTTTCTGCCCTTTTAAGTATTGCTGTGTATTAGTAATACTATTATCAAATTTGTAAACATTTCTTTATTGCTTTTTATTAGCCTTAATAATACTTAAGTAATGGAAAAGTTAAGAGTTAAAAGGCGATTGGGTAGTGCAAGGGGTAATGAAGAGTAACTTCCCCCTTGGTAGGACTCTCCTCTTTCAATTTCATACCAGACACACTTGGGAAAGGACAGGCAGCTGTCTGCTCTTCTCAATAGACTTAGTTCAGACTAGAGTGGTAGTCAGTTCTACAGTCTTGTTGTCTGTGTTTGAATTCCCTGCCAGGGTTCCAGATGATAGTTCCAGGTGGGAGTTCCAGAAGTAAAATCCAAGCTTAGCTGCAGATGCCCGATTGTCTGGACTGGACCGGAAGATTCGGCCTGCCTGATGTGTCACCGAGGCTTAGCCAGAAGCTGACCTAAGCTACAGCTAAGATTTGTCTACTAACCGACCTTATTAAACAGGATTTTATCCACAGCCTTTTGTTTATTATTTTGAATTTCAAATCCTAATAAATGTTATAGTTTTAATGTTTCTTCCAGCGTTATGGAGTTATTTTAACTGTAATCATTGTGTAAGTGAACAAAAACAAGTATAATTTAATCCATTTAAACATACAACTTATTAACAGTAGGGAATAAGATGTGGGCAAACCCCGAATCCTCTCATTTAACCAGCAAGGCTAGGGTTAATATAAGACTATGAAGTTTCATTGTTTGTAGTTCCCTCTGTAAATTGCACATAGTGCAGTCGCTAGTTTAAAGCAAATTTACCCGCCACAGTGTAGTTAATTCAAAACCATATGGAGACATACTGACTGGATAAAACAGAATGCATGGGTGGAACACGTACAAAAAAAAAATGAGCACCTGTCTCCACAACTTGCTAAAAAAAAAAAAAACTGGTTTGGACGGAAAAGGAAAAACAAATCAATCAAATTCAAATAATATGTGGGAATAAAAATAATCTTGCCAAGATATAATAACAAGTGTAGGCGGTCTGTTTTAACAAACTATCAACTGATGGAAAGCCTCTGCATTATTTGTTTTCACCTTTGTGTCCTTCTAAAAAGGCAAAATCAGTTTCTGGTCAGATTCTTACAAACATAGATCTAACCTACAGCAGTTATGGATATTTCAAAACCCAGTTTTAGGGATCTTGCATATCCAGATCTGCATCCAGTCATCATAATATTCTCCAAAGCTTCCCCTCCCCACCAATCACATGACCAAAGAGCAGTGCTTGCCTTTCCCTCGTGGTAGATAGAGAATGGTTACCACACCCTGGTGTGGCTAACACAGAATGGGAGCACCTCAATACAGAAGGGCACTCATTTGCCCTGACAGCCAGAAATTGCTGTCTAAGGAAGTGGTTCTAATTCCCCCCCCCCCCCCCCCCCTTCACCGCTGTAGATGTGGAAGATAACGGGAAACCACCACATTATATTCCAAAGAATGTTATGCAACAAAACAGAATGCATCTTATGAACAGTGTTAATGGCTACGCTCATTAGGGACAGTCAAATCTTGAATAGTACATTCAAAATCCTTGCTAAAGAGAGCATATGGGAAAATTACATCCCTGAACAACGCATACTTCTCCTGCTCTATCAGGGACTTGTACTGTGACTATGGTCCAGGCCTACTCACTGTCAGCAAAACCGAGCTAGAAAGACTGGATCGGGTAAAATGAGGCCATGAGACTCTTACTCTGTTGAACAAAAGTCACCTCTGCTGTACCATGCAGCATGTCCTGGGTTTACTGACGATGGCCCCCAGACATAATTGGCACAGGTAAAAGCGTACATAAGGATATCAGCAGATATCAAAAACCCACTGCACAATGCTATTAACGATATAAAAGGGATGCGTCTCAAAAGAGGTTCCTCCTGGAGAGCCAAGGCAGACAATCAAATCCACCAAGTATATGACCTAAGTGAGGTCAGTCACAGGAAAGAATGGATGGTTACACCAGTAGACATGCATGACTCGTCTAAAGTTGTCATAACACTGGGGAGGTACTGCAGTAGCAGCTACCTGCCCGTTTCCGGTCATGTTCGGGCGTGTCACAACAGCTCTGCCACAATTTTTAGTCTTCAATCTAAGTTTTATTAACGAAATCATGATGAAATGTACTTCAAAGTGCTTTCTGTTTGAATGGATGTACGGAGAAATTAGTCATTTTCAAGATATTTGACAATAATGTGTTACTTATGGTTTTACTGTTAAATTTTCACAGTAAGAATATTCATTTTACTCAATTTCGACAACCCAGAAACCAGCCATGTGTGTAGTAGTATACTAATCAAAGACTAACGAGGGCGGTCTGCTTAGGTTTTGTTCCCATAGACAGTAAAGTGCACCACTACTGTTTTCACTTGAAACAATGGCTTACGTCTAAATTCATTGGCCAAATGCAGTCACACAGAAAAGCCGGCTGACAAAATTAGAAGCCCAACGCCCAGCCCGGAGCCACGCCACATTCAACGTGAACTGAACACATCCAGTGCTTAAATAGACAATGTTTTAATACCTGGCCAGTGCACCACAAACGTATCTTCACCTAAACATGGTGAATATGCTAAATCAACCTTAAGTGATTATTCTTCATCATCACCTCTAGGTAACAGTGTAGCGGAGACCAATGTAAATAAAAAATTATGTACATCATTGCTCTGAACTTATCCGATCATTAGAGGACAGATGAACTCTTCTTTTTTACTAAAAAGTGCTCAGATTCTGTTTGACAATTTACGGAAGAAAACTTGGTATTAAAAAATGAAATAAAAATTCTGAGAAGAAAATGCCCATCTTAGAGTTATAGATACCTTGTCCAAAGTAGATAATAATGTTAAAAACGAAGCCCACAACGAAGGCAAAGACCAGTTTAAGGACAATAATTCATAGCCAGTCCAGCAAACACCCTCTATATACCAAATTGGGGGTGTATACGAGCAGCAGTCATCCAGATGGAGCCAACAACCTCATGGACTCCATGTCGACTCTAGCGTCACACATGTTATTGTTGGTGATTCCCGTATGAAGGGAATTTATTATGATCGCATGGCATCATCAGCCAGTGAGACAGTGGCAGTCCTTCCACTACCGGGCAGACATTGATAAACTGACAGCGACACTGCGTATTGGAATATCACATTATGAAAGTGAAAGATCAAGTTATCAGCAATTCACATCTGTCCGCATTGTTAAAGATTATACATGTTAAGTTTCCTAGATCTTCTGTGTTTATGAGTTCTATGATAACCCCATGCTATGGAGTTCAACGTCGCAAGACTGACTCAGGTAATCTGACACCACACAAATTTTGCTTAAACCACAATAATAGTTTTATAAATAACACTCCTTACCCATGTGGTGCACCAAGAAAAACATGTATAGAGACCAAACCAAATACACTGTTCAAAATTAGGAACCATTATTTTGGCAAAAAACATTAAATACCCTGAACGAACATCTGTGGCTCACACTCAGAATGCGCATAATGCTAAAACTTCCTCCACAACCCCAGTGCATATTCTGGTTGATACAGTTATTGGTGTGAAATACAAAAAAAAAAACCAGGTCTGGCAACATAAATCAGACATGGAATCCAGCATTTATGGCTAGATTCGAATATTTAAAACAGTAAAAGGCTTAAAATTCAAGGATTATTTGTTCCCAAAGACAACCACCAATGGTACAGCTTTAATGTATACATGCATGTGGACAAAACTTCCGAATGAATGTGCATGGTGATGTCCCAGATGAGAAACCAGACTGACAAACTAAAAGAGATGATCTCAACTCTCCAATCAGCCAAAGCAGACGAAGAAGAAGCGCTTAAACAAGAAGAACATTATGACATGAGACAAAACTATGAAACATCTTAAAGTACGGTAAAATTTAACCACAGAAGTCAACAGGCTAGTACAAACAATAGCAGAAGCAGCTATGTAAGCATCCAAAGAAGAAAGGGAACACAAAAGAAACCCAATGATTAAAGCAGCAGCTAAAACAATGGGCCAACAAAAGCATGGAAACACAAGTCACAGCATACCGAACCCACATCATAATATGCCCTGTCAACTGGTGAAGTGCTCATGCATCTCCACAGATCATGATCCCTGGAAAAGCTCTCCCTGAAATCACTTCATGCCATAATTTCAGCCCTTCCAGCACCGGTTTCCCGGCAAGTTCGGACATGTTTGTCACAGCGCTCCCAAATGTAAGCATTGTAAACCTCGTTTTATATGATGAAACCAAGAAGTCTCGACATGATTGTGTTATTAATTCGCTCGCTTACCATACAGTTAAATTTATTAAATAGCTCTGTGTTTAATGTGCACTTGTTAAAATAAGAAGGTAATGGTATGCATTTCCATGCTCAGCAATCTTCAAAAGACATTGTTTATTCAGCCATGTGGTAGTAATGTAAACAAAGAATCAGTGGAGCGAACAGATTGTACTGCTCAAAAGAAATGGCCTCTAAAGCACAAAGGCCAAGCTAGGCCTTAAAGTAAACACAGGCAATGCCACACCTAAAACATCAGACATGCTGCCTTAACAACGGAATCGTACGAGCCCCGCTCCCACTACGCCATCTTGCACTGTCATGATGCCTAAAATGCCTCACACTGTTACCACAAGTGAAATTTCAACAGGCAGTCGCTCACCATCACATCATTATGACAGAAGCCCATCACTATTTAACCCTACTGAAACTAAAAGAAGTCCATGTAAACATTTGCCTTCTTTGTCTGACAACCGAGTACATAACATCACTTGTATTGAACTAATTCAATCATTGGAGAACAGGCTGAGGCTTTGTATTTCCGAAAGTTCTCTCAAAACTATGTCATCAGTTAAAGAAGAAAATGAACTTCTTAGGAAAGAAATTCATCAACTAAAAGATGAGAATGCTTCATTAAAAACAACAATTAGTGCTTTAAAAACTGTTTCCGCTGACAGTCCTACACAGACAGACATTATCAGTGAAATTACCACTATCAACGAAACTGCTTTTGTGTCTGTGAACGAAGAAGAAAACACAGATGCAACTTCAAAGTCTGTAACTGTTGAGAGAACACTGGAGTGCAGATAACCAACAGGTTTCAGATCCTAAGTGAAAGCACTGACACAATGCATGAGCAAGTTGAACCTTCACCGTCTAGCGTGCCTCAGCAACAGCCTCTTATGGCACACGTGAATCCAGACCAAGATGGCAGTCACAAGTGGCAACAACAGAGCCTTAAACGTGACCATGGCCAGTATAACATAAACGTTGACCTAGTGCAACACATCTGATTATAGGGGACTCGCTAAAGGGCATTTACAGTGACCGTATGTCACCATCCAAAAATGAGACTGTCTCAGTTCATCCCCTGCCAGGTACAGGAGTTATTAACTGCTGCACTGCATAGGTTCAGTACCAACTCTCTAGAATTCAAAGAACCACTGTGCACATAGGTATCAATGACATTATGAACGCCAAGATCATTAGTACATCATAATTATCTACATTGTTGGTCCTGCTGCGAAGCAAATTCCAAGAATCATCATTTTTTGTGTGTCATCTATTAATGTAGCCTGCTACGGGTTTCAGCGCCGTATGGCAGACGCTGCAAATTTAACATTGCAGAAATTCTATGTGGAACATGATGTCTACTTCATAAACCACACACCATACTTTACTTCATCATCTGGTGCTCCCAAGAAAAGTCTGTACAGGGACCAAATCCACAGCTCTCGGTTAGGGAACAGTATTCTTGCGAAGAATTCAAAATATCCCAAGCGTACACAGTACCCAGCACCGGGTACTGGAGCAAACAAAACACCATCCATGCCTGTTGCAACTGCTGCTCATAATGTACAAGTCTCTCCGCTCCAATGACAAACCTGCCTATACCCCAAATGCACACTCCGGTGCATAACCACACAAGTCTCATTCCTGATGGGGAATTGTATGATGCTTCATTTCCTCCATTGCCATATAAGCAGCCTACCTCTGCCAAAACCCAAGGAAGCATCATCGAACAAGCCTGTTATGTCCCAGATGCCTGCTGCCAAAATAAGGCTTACAAGAGATAATCATGTTAGTAGACTATCACTGTAGTCAGTCATGCACAGCCTGTCTATCCTTGGAACCCTGTACTTCAGTACCTTATCCAGTTTAATCCTGCAGCTCTTCATCAAGCATTTATGATGTCGCTCCAACGGAGACGCTATCCTGTCTCACCAAGGAACAGTATTTATGAACAACTTTTTGTTGAAATTGTTACAATATCACTGTATAAATGATATTTTCAGATTTAATGTTCACTAATCACAGTGAGTGGCTTTGCAAGGACGGCCTGCGAATAGGGCATCTAAATATTTACCATTTACTTGGCAAACTGCCTGAGCTGTCGGTTAGACTTAACAATCAGTTTCATATTTTTGGAGTCACTGAAGGTCGTCTAAACAACAAAATTAATGATAATGAAACCACTTTTAGGGGATTTAAATTAATTCGCAAAGATGCAATAAGAAAATTAGAGACAGGCATAGCAGTGTACATTTCAAACTGTATCAAATATTCCCATAGATGTGATCTTGAATCTATAGCTGTAGAGTGTGTCTGGTTAGAAGTCGAGCCCTCAAATCAGCAGTCAATTTTCATTGGGTACTTGTATCGAAATCCTTGTGCAGGTAATGAGTGGTATGACGACTTCACTTCTATGATGGATGTAGTTTTTAGTTTAGGTAAAGAAATTATACTCCTAGGAGACTTTAACATTGATAGCAATAAACCTAACCAGGCGTGGGGGATATAACTATATCATATAACCTTAAACAGGTAATTAACTTCCCCACGAAAGTTACAAAAACATCTTCAACCACCATTGATCATATTTATGTCTGTCCAGGAAATATTATTGAATGCATGGTTCCTGTTATAGCTGTCAGCGACCATTATCCGGCTCAATTGATAAAACTTCTGTGGGTAACTATAGACCAATTTCTTCACTATCATCACTATCAAAACCATTAGAAAAACACACACATAATATAACATTTCAACATTTAAATAACAATCTAATCATTGATGGTCAGTCAGGGTTCAGGCCTAAATGAAGTGAAATAGGAAGGCGGACAGAAGGGGTTAAATGAAGAAGGCATACATTTCAGAACAGCATCTAAGCAAGCCAATCCATCACTGGTTGGCATGACAGGAAACAGTGATTAGAAAGCTGGCCTGGCCAACGATACAGATAAAATCAGGTGCACTGTGACCGGTTGAATAGATACATTTATCCAAACGTGACCACCAGAGACAGATGACGGGGTGATTGAGAACCCACGCGAGAAAGAGAGGGGAAGCGGGGCTGAAGGTGAAGGGTAGAGGAGCGAGGAGAAGTCAGTTAGGACCTGGCGGTTTAAGAGAGCAGGGCGGGGGTGGGGGGGGGGGGGTGTCGGTAGCCAGCCGCTGAAGAGAGGAGTTGAGAAAACAGTCGAGGAAGATATGTAAAACTTGTAACAGTGATTAAGGAACTCATAGAGAGACATACAAACAGATACAGTAATAAGATAATGAAGTGTTCCTATAATATTGGTTTTTGAAATGATTCATTCTGTTTGACTTAATACTGTTAATAAACAAACTCCTGTGGAATTGTTACATCACTGGCCTTGTTAAATACGATTCAAGAGAGCTACGAACTATATCCATAACACTATGTCCGAATTAGGCACATCTATTTCTTGGAGGATGTGAAGATACAACTGTGTCACAAGTATGTGGATATTTGGTGCCGTGACCAGGATAGTCTTGTATACATCAACATCTCTAAAAAAAAAAACAAGACTGCTGTTACAACATACCAAATAAGCAACTGCAATAAAACGTGAACTAAAAGCACGTTGATGATAGTACCTGCTGAGGAAAAAAGTCGAAAACCCTTCATCAAAACAGAGGGACGTGAACCAGACCAACAGCCTGCACCACCTTCAACGACTCAATCCGGGTGAGATGATACCCCATTTAAGGTAACAACACGTACCGTCTACACTAGAATCCAGGGAGACGAGCCCATTCTAGCCTGGATCTATAAAGTATACTTTCAAAAACTTTACACTCGGAAGACTGTGTGAAAATCAAGAACTGTGAGCTGTCCGATTCTAGAAATATAAGAACTGTGAGCTGTCCGATTCTAGAAATATAAGAACTGTAAGCTGTCCGATTCTAGGATTATAAGAACTGTGAGCTGTCCGATTCTAGAAAAATAAGAACTGTGAGCTATCTGATTCTTAAAATATAATAACTGTGAGCTGTCCGATTCTACAAATAGGAACTGCAAAATAAGCGCGATTATAAAGAACAGTGAACAATAATAATAATTAGTGTAAATAATATTGTTTGTTTTAATTTACAGTGGTGTAGGAAAAACCGTTTCTGTCTTCCCCTACCTTCTTCCTAAACTTAGAAAATCATTCCAGGATAGTGCCGATTTTAATTACAGTGTTATCTGCGTTGTGTTGTGAAAAAAAGTATTTTTTTTCTTTCTCAACAAGGTAATTTGATATTTTTTTTCAAATTTATTATAGTTCACATTAATTAATTCCCCAGGTTTTTTAAAATGGCCTATAAAGGAACAGTGGCAGAACAGTTTTTAATGAAGTAGCACAGTTAGGTAGAAAACTCCGTATCCCATTTTTTTTAGAACATAAAAATGCTCAGCATTGGTCAACAGTAGCTAGTCGCAGACAGAGACAGAGAGAGAAAGAAGTTATAACATAGCAACAGTCACTAGAAGTAACGTCGATGTTAATCGACTGTCCGGTTGTAATGAAATATAGGCAGAAAGGGGTTAAATGAACAAGCATACATTTCAGACCACCACACGGCGTACTAATCAATCACTGTGTGAAATGACAGAAATGGGTAATTAGAAAGCCATGGCCTAGCCAGCTATGCAGAACACACCGCCATGACATCTGACAGTGAACAACGCATACTTCTCCTGCTCTATCAGGGACTTGTACTGTGACTATGGTCCGGGCCTACTCACTGTCAGCAAAACCGAGCTAGAAAGACTGGATCGGGTAAAATGAGGCCATGAGACTCTTACTCTGTTGAACAAAAGTCACCACTGCTGTACCATGCAGCATGTCCTGGGTTTACTGACGATGGCTATGCAGAACACACCGCCATGACATCTGACAGTGAGGGATGAAACATTCGACGAGTGCCCGTGAGCTGTGACCAGCTGAAGAGATACGTTCATCCAAACGTGACCACCAAGGACAGGTGACAGGGGAGTGATTAAGATGGTACGCCAGGAAGAGCGGGAAAGCGGGGGAATAAAGTCAGAGCCAGGGGCTTGAGAAGAGTTAGCCCCGGAACCGCCATGAGAAGACAGTTAGGGCTAGACCGCTAGAGAAACCGGTTAGGAGAAAACTAGTGCTTTACTTCGTTTAGAAGAGTATGTTAAACTTAGAGTTTAACTAGAACAGTTAGTTAGCCCCGGAACCGCCATGAGAAGACAGTTAGGGCTAGACCGCTAGAGAAACCGGTTAGGAGAAAACTAGTGCTTTACTTTGTTTAGAAGAGTATGTTAAACTTAGAGTTTAACTAGAACAGTTAGTTAGCCCCGGAACCGCTTGAGAGGACAGTTAGGACCGGACTGCTTGAGAGACCAGTTGAGAAAACTAGTGCTGTACTTTGTTAGAAGGTATATGTTAAACTTGGAGTTTAGCTAGAACAGTGGGTTAGCCACGGAACCGCTTGATAGGACAGGTTAGGGCTGAACCGCTGGAAAGACCGGTTAGGAGAAAACTAGTGCTTTACTTCGTTTAGAAGGTATATGTTAAACTTGGAGTTTAGCCAGAACAGTGGTTAAGGAACTCGTAGAGGCATACGAATAGCCAGTAATAAGGAGTGTTCATATACTATTGCTTATTGAATTTATGAAGTCTGTGTGACGAGAATATTGTGAATAAACCAACTCTTGTGTAATTGATTACATCACTGGCCTTGTTCTTGAGTACGATTGAAGAGAGCTACGAACTATATTCATTCACCCTTGGCCGACTTAGGCACATCTATTTCTTGGGGGATGTACAGACGCCCCGTTTAGACAAGTGTGAGGATATTTGGATGCCATGACCAACGATCAGTCTTGTGTACTCGACATCTTTAAAAACAAGACTTCTGTTACAACAAGTACAGACGCCCCGTTTAAACAAGTGTGAGGATATTTGGATGCCGTGACCAACGATCAGTCTTGTGTACTCGACATCTTTAAAAACAAGACTTCTGTTACAACATAACAAATAAGCAACTGCTATAAAAAGGTGAACTAAAAGCAAGTTTATGACTGTGCCTGCGGAGTAAGAAAAGTCGAGAAAAACCGTCATCAGAATAGAGAAACGTAAACCAGACCAACAGCCTGCACCACCTTTTGGAGCCAACCGTCTACACTAGAATCAGGGGGACACGCCCGTTCTAGCCTGGAGCAAACCGTCTACACTAGAATCAGGTGGACACGCCCGTTCTAGTCTGGAGCCAACCATCTACACTAGAATCAGGGGGACACGCCCGTTCTAGCCTGGAGCAAACCGTCTACACTAGAATCAGGGGGACGCGCCCGTTCTAGTCTGGAGCCATAATATAAACTTTTCCTAACTTTACACACTCGGAAGACTATAGGAAAGTCAAGAACTGTGAGCTGTCCGATTTTACAAATAGGAACCAAGAAAAAAAAAAGGGCGATTTTAAAGAACCTTGAACATTAACACTAATTAGTTTAAATATATTGTGATTTTCATTTTTACAGTGGTGTAGGAAAAACCTTTCTATCTTTCCCCTACCTTTCTTCCTGAACGTAGAAAATAATTCCAGGACAGTGCCGATTTTTAATTACAGTGTGTTGTGAAACGAGAATTTTTTTTCAGACCGCACTTAACAAGGTAATACGACATTTTCTGTTTTAAATTCTATTTTAGTTTACATTGGTTAATTTTCTAGGTTTTAATAATGGCATATCAAGGAACAGTGAGAGCACAGTTTAGCAGAGTTTTTAATGAAGTAGCACAGTTAGGTAGAAAACTCCGTATTCCATTTTTTATGGAACAAATAACTGCTCAGCATTGGTCAACAGTAGATAGTCGTAGACAAAGACAGAGAGAAAGAAATTATAACATAGCTACAGTCACTAGAAGTAACAGCGAGGTTAATCGACTGTCCGGTTTCCCAGACAGGCGAAATTATGCTAACGAGAGATTGCAATACCCTAGAGACAATCAGCACCGCAGACCAGACAACACAAAAGCGTACGAGAAAAATCAGGGTCAACTGAGGTCATGTGTACAAAATGAACGAGGGCATTTTAAAAATTTCCATAGAGCAGACAGGTTGAGAAAATAAGAAAATAATAGACATATAAGAGCACAGGAGCAGTGGCATAATAATAGTAACAGATATCAGAACATAAATAGAGTAGGAAATATCCATGATAATACCCGAAGTCGGGTCAGGTCATGTAATCCAGATACCAGATTCCGCATGATGAGCACTAATCAAGATTACAGGGCCCACGGTACGACCGATAATCAAGCCAGCAAATTCAAAAGAGACAGGTTAAGAAAATTAGGCTATAATAAGAATATAAGATTGCAAAACTTAGGAAATAATCGCGAGGTCAGTAACTATAACGGATTATGGCAGACAGGTAATAAAAGCACGTGCGCTGCTGATGAGACAAATAGATTAGTAGTAAAAGGGTTAAAAGAGAGGAATCTCATGAAACGGTTTAATAAAAGCTACATTAACGAAGTAAATGCGGTAATTGTAAACGGGACACGCGGTCAATACTTTAAAGAAGAAGGGAACATAGAGACACATAAAGAGGTAATACCGGCCAACGTTAAGTAGGAAAAAGAAGAAGATAAAGAGGGTTGTTTAGCAATGGAATGGTTATGGGAAGTAAACGCGGTAGAAGTAAAAGGACTAGATCGTAATAGCGCACATAGGAAAGTAGAGAGGGTAGGGACAATTAAAGAAAGAAATCAGCAGGATTTGTCTTATGCACAGGCGATGCCTACAGAAAAGGGAAGGTGAAGGAGCACCGTTTGCAGTTAGTAATATAAAGATAGATTTATTCTCTGAAAATTACGACGCAGATGATGAGTTTGGGATCACTAAGAAAGCAGGTCGTAGATTTTTAGTCGCTGTTAGAACCAGGACAAATACTCCGTCTAGTGTGAAAGAATTAAAACCGTCAGAAGTACTAGTTAACGGTACATGTAATCGTAGAAAAGAAGAAGAAGAAACAGTAGAAACTGCGCCTAACAAAAGGCAAAAACAGGAAACAGGAATTTCTGAAATTAAAAAGAGAAGTACAGATCTAAAAGAGGATATTGTTTTACAAACACAGAGAACGTAGGGCATTATTACTTGAGGCAGAGTCTACTGAAGCGTCAGAAAGCTCAGAGGAGATGAGAAGCGACACAGATAGTTGTGGAAACGCAGGCGATTATGAAACAGATCAGGACATGGCCGAGCCCAGAAGAGGAAAGAGAAACCGAAGGCAAACGTCATCCAGTCAGGATGACTGCAACCCACCACATAAAAAGAGGGAGGCAAAAGTGAGTGCCATACATACACGCAGAAAAATGAAAGAGGGTAGACTAAAATTTCAGTGGTCTTTGGTTTAGGATGCTGTTGAATGAAAAAAAGAATCAGATGACAGTACACAGCTATGTTGTACGTCTTCTTTTTTAATACTTTGAACATTTCCCAGACAGGCGAAATTATGCTAACGAGAGATTAGACTATCCTATAGATGAACAGAGTTACAGACCACAAAGTACGAAATCGTCCTATGACAATCAGGGTCAACTGAGGTCACAAATACGGAATCAACGAGGGCGCTTTAAATTTCAATAGAGCCGACATGTTACGAAAGTTGGAAAATAATAGAAATATCAGAGCACAGGGGCGGTGGCAAAATGATGGTAACAGATATCAGAACATGTATAGAGTAGTAAATATCCCTGAGAATAAACGAGGTCGACTTAGGTCAGGTAATCCAGATACCAGATTTCGCATGAGAAGCAATAATCAAGATTACAGGGCCCACTGTATGACGCATAATCAAGCTAACAGATTCAAAGGAGACAGGTTAAGCAAATTAGGATATAATAAGAATATAAGATTACAAAACTTAGGAAATAATCCGTTCAGTCACTGTGACAGATTGGGGCAGGCAGGTAACCAAAACAGAGTGTAAGCTAAATACAGGTTTCAGTGGAAGATACCCAGAAAACAAATTAGAAGGAAAGACGGTTCATATGAGCGGCAGAACGATTTCCAGGCATTAAGCAGTATTTATAAAAACATACCCCTTACAAAGTAGTGAACACAGGATAGGAGGGAACGGTTTAATAGAAGCTACATTAACGAGGTAAATGCTGTAACTGTAAACGGGACACACAGTGAATATTTTAAAGAAGAAGATAACACAGGGACACATAAGAAGTTAATACCAGCTAACGTTAAGTCGGAACAAGTTAAAGAGGGTTATTTGGCAATGGATTGGTTATGGAAAGCAAACGCGGTAGAAATAAACAGACTAGATAGCAATAGCACACATAGTAAAGTAGAGAGGGTAGAGACATTTAAAGAAACAAACCAGCAAGAATCGTCTTATACACAGGAAATGCTTAAGGCTCACGTTAAAGTACGGAGGAATGTTAAAAAAGCGTTTGACAAACGTAAACAGTACGCAGACAAAAATGATGTTTTAGCAGAGTTTAATGTCGGAGATAACATATTTTTCAAAAAACACGTCAGAGAGTCTTAAGTTTGACAACAGGTGGGCAGCCGGGTACTTCGTGTTAGAACGTCTAGGGCCGGTAACCTACCATATTAAAAACCAACTAACAGGACACACCGCCCGAGTTCATGTCGGTCATCTTGAATACAATGACATGCTAAACAGAGTGTCCGCCACAGGTAGAACAGGATACACAGGAGGACTACTTTAGCATGCCCGCCAGAGACTGACACCCACAGTAGAATCAGTACAGAAAACGAAAGTGACATGGATAACAAGGGAACATACACAGAGGGACACGTAACGACTGCGGAGGTAGAACCAGCACTGACGAACAGGTTAGAGAGTGAAGAAGGTTTAACAGTAAATGAGTCAGATATCGCCGATTTTACAGACACCCCGTTTGGACACACTAGAGCAGCAATGAAAAGAAAACATAACATAGAAGAAGAAAAGGAAATTAGGCGAGCGTGTAAAGAACGCTCCGCTTCATCTAGCGAAGGGAATGTGCCGATTTTTGAGAGACAGAAAATTATGTCAGAGAGAGAACGTAGGGCATTTTTACTTGAGGCGGAGTGTACTGAAGCGTTGGAAAGCTCAGAGGAGATGAGAAGCCACACAGATAGTTGTGGAAATGCAGGCGATTTTGAAACAGATCAGGACATGGCCGAGCCCAGAAGAGGAAAGAGAAACCGAGGGCATACGTCATCCAGTCATGATGACTGCAACCCACCCAAAAATGACAGACAACTGGCATGTGTAACATCAACAATGGCAAGATGTGTGGAGCAGTTTTTTGTCGATTTTAAGAAAGTATTTGATATGGTTGATCATGATATTTTAATTAACAATTAACAACAATTTAGTAAAGTAAATAAAGTCATTCTTGTCTGATTGACAAGTAGTTTCCTTTGAGAACTGCCTTTCAGATTCCACAGCTAAATATTGGCGTTCCTCAGTGTTCAATACTAGGACAATTGCTTTTTGCCACATATATTAATGACCTTCTATTACATCTTAGCATAACATGTGACCTATCTGCAGATGACTGTACTATATACATTAATCATGAGAACTATGATGAGTTAGGACGTTCATTACAGAATGAACCAGATAAGCTTATTAAATGGAGTAATGATAATCGCATGCAAATTACCACAACTAAAACTAAATCTATGGTAATAGCAACCAGACAAAAGTTACAGACATCAGACTTAAACAAGCCATGCTTGAGCTCTATGTTGACAAACTACCTATTAGTAAAGTTAATGAACACAAAACATTAGGCATTAGAATTGATAGCAATTTAACTTGGTGTTTTCATGTTCATGCCATAACCAAGAAAGTAGCATAAAAAGTTTATCAGCCAAAATTCAGCACTTTCTGGATCAGAGTACAAGAAAAATATTTTATGTATCCTACATTCAAGCCCATATTGACTATTGTTCCACAGTTTGGGATGGTTGCTCCAAATATAACTTAAAACGACTGTGTTCTCTACAAAATCGTGCTTTACACCTAGTTTCAGATAGAAAACACACCAACAAAAATCATCTCTATAACCATTTAAGAATCTCCCATTTCTTAAATGATTAATTTTTAATAAAGCCAAATTTATTCATAAAATTTTAGCTCAGGACACTGCAGATGATCTTTTCCGGTTGATTCAAACCAACCCTAAGAACAGCAAATGGCTAAATTTATTGCATTTGTCGAAGCCTAGAATAGATCTATATAAAACAAGTTTGTCATATTCTGCTGCTCATTTATGAAATCACCTCCCACTCGAACAAGTTTGTCATATTCTGCTGCTCATTTATGAAATCACCTCCCACTCGATCTTAAAAATACGAGTATGTACTCATTTAACCACAGCCTTTTTAAATTTATGCTTACTAATGATTATATGCCACCATAGATGTAGTTAATCATTCACATGCATTATTATCTTACTTATATGTATTATATGTGGGTGTTTGTTTGTGTGTATGTATGTGTATGAGTGTATGTATGTATGTATGTATGTATGTATGTATGTATGTATGTAGGCAGGCAGGCAGGTATGTATGTATGTATGTATGTATGTATGCATGTATGTAAGTATGTATGTATGTATGTATGTATGTATGTATGTATGTATGTATGTGGATATATGAATGTATTTTTAGGTTTGTAAGTATGTGTGTGTATTATGAATGCAAGTTGTAAGTATATGGGTGTATAAATGTAGGTGTATGTGTGATTGAATATGGGTGTGATTGTGGGTGTGTGTGTATTATGTATGCAAGTATGTATGCATATGTGTATTATGTGGGTGTGTGTGTGTGATTATTGGTGTGTGTGTATGTTTGTGGATATAGATGTAGCCTATGTATGTATACATGTGGATGTATGTTTGTGTGCGTATATGTATGTAGGTGCATGTATTATGTATGTCTGTATATATGAGAATGTGTGTATATAAATGTAGATGTGTAAGTATGTGATTGTATATATGTGTATTTATGTGTGTATGTGGGTGTATGTAGGTATATGTAGCTGTGTAGGTATGTGGGTGTTTGTGTATTTATAAATGTAAGCAAGTATGCATGTGTGTGTGTGATTGTGTGTGTGTATGTATGTGGATATATGAAAGCATATTTAGGTTTGCAAGTATGTGTGTGTGTATATAATGTATGCAAATATGTATGTATGCAGGTATGCATGTGTATGTAATATCTGTATGGGTGATTGTATATGTGTGTATGCATGCATGTGTGTGGGCATGTATGTATGTATGCATGCATATATGTATCTATGTGTGTATGTATGCATGTTGGTGGATTTATGTATGTATTTTTATCTGTAAGTATGTGGGTGTATGTGTGTATGTATGCATTGTGTGTAAATATGTGAGTGTATGTATAAATGTGTGTATGCATGCATGTATGTGTATATATGTATGTATGCAGGTGTATGTATTCATGTGAGTGTAAATGTGTGTATGCATGGATGCATGTACAGATGTGTATGTATGGAATGTGTGTGTGTATGTATATCCATAAATGTATGTGTGTGTGTTTTCTATTTGTGCATTTATGTCTATGTATGTGTGTGTTTTATGTTTGTGTATGTATGTAGAAATGTGTGTGTATGTATTACATATGTCAGTGTATGGGTGTGTGTGTATGAGAAGGTAAGAGTATGTATACGTGTGTGTGTGTGTATATACGATTGTGTATGCATTATTCTATAATTTATATTTCTTTATTATATCCATATAATCGACACATACGGTTAACTCAATGGCCATGCGCAAATATTCATCCAATAGTGGTACCACCACGTTGGGTAACAATCAAGTGAAAGCGGGACTCGCTCTCACATCTCAAACAGGTTTACCCTTTGCCACCAACAGCCCTGCGGCTTCCTGCATTGCTAGGGGAGGACAGGGTGTCACTTCTAACTGCGAGGACACACTTCCACCACTTGTAATCATGTAGTGGAACGCCGAAGGTGTATTTAACAAAAAGAGAGAACTAGAGGAACGACTGCGAGCAGGAAAAATTGAAACTAGTCAACAAACACACACAACTGTTCCAGAAATTAAATCATCTAAAACTGTTTCATCACAGAATAAAAAGAAAGGGAAAAGTAAATTGGAAACTAAACAAAGAAATGACTGTGAAGTACCGATGGATAAATTTATAGTGGATGGGGAATTTGTAGGGCTAAAAATGGAAAGATACTTCTTTTTTGTGTTCGCCAGCTGTAAACTCAGATGGAAAGTTCTGGTTGTTCATCCACTTCTGGACTGCAGTCCTATTCCAGAACCTGAGTGTTGCATGTGCATTCGTTTGACAGATCTGACTAATTCGTATGCAGACTGCTGGTTCCTTGCCTCTCAGGCAGATGCACTCCGACTTCGAAGGAAGCTCCCAATTAGTCGACTCTTACGACAAGCTGTTGGGTAGGCAGTGGGTCTATTCTTGTTTTCCCTACAATAAGGCACCGGAATCCACATGGGGTGGAAACATACTAAATGAGGATATCAGAACTACCAATAAATTGGAAAAATCGGGGGAAAAATAAGAACAAAATGTTTTATCAACAACAAACTTTGTGAACTACAATGAAATAAAAAAAAACAGATTTAACTATAGAACATGGAAAGTTCCTAGAAACATCAGACTATACTGAAGATTATGTGTGGTATGAAGATGCATATTGTGGCAAAATAACATTACGGATAGCAGTTGTAAATCTAAAATCACCATACATATCGAGACAAATGAAAGTAATTGCTTTCAATGACATGTCCGTAGATGTAGTTCTAGGAAACACAAAAGGCATCCAAGACTGTCCTGAAAAGGACATACAATTTTGGGAAGAATGCACTGTTATCCAGATGCCTAATACTCTGGCACAAAAGCCAAGAACATCTGAATTAGAAAAAATTTAAATTTTTATAACAGCAACTGAATTTATGAACTAAAAATATGGTAATAGCATCGTGTTAACTAATAAAAAAAAAGGAAATTACTCAGCCACAAACAGAATATTTTAAGACTGTCAGAACAACGGTCAACAACGACATATTTTTATCTTCCAAGTTGACATTTTTTTTTCCCAATAAGCAGCAGGAGCCTTTCATTCGGAAGTATCAGACTGACAATCCGATGCTTCCTTTTTTGTTTACAGATTTACACAAACTTACCTTTGCTATTTTAAGGCGATTTGTTAAGTTAAGGATTGCTAGTCTTTCAAGCACTGGTGATTTTTTTAATTTCAGTGTGAATGACCCCCTGAATCATGCCACTGGCCATGAAGGAGATAATGATTTTGAGTCTGATTTAGTCATTAAGGATTTGAAGAGAGAGAGAAAAGTAACCGATCTTAAAATTTCTAATTTCGAGAATAATTGCAAAGTAATAATGAGAAATTGTTGGCCAAATCTCCACTGCAGTATTTATTAGTGAAATATTTGGCTTGTCTTGATCAAAGCATAATTATTCAAGACAAAGTCAGTGCAGCAAGGAAGCTGAAGTACGCTTGGTGAAATCAAGGAAATATAATGCAACTGAATGTGACTCTTATTACCGAATCTACAACATTTATTGAGCAGTCGACGGCAAGTGGATCACTGTCTGCATTTTTCAAGGGAAACGGACAGACTCGACTTATGTTACCATGACCTGTTATCAGGCAGAAATGAGTTCCAGAATATTTGGAGTGCTGTGCAAATGTTATTAATGTCCCATGGACAAGCAACTATTGAAAGGGGGTTTTCTGTAAATAAAGAAATGGAGGACTGCAACATGGCTGAAAGAACACTAATTTCACGAAGAGTAATAGCTGATTATATTTGAAATCCGGCTGGGGTAGACAACATTGAGATAACACCAAAGATGTTAATCAGTGCTAGTGCCAACAGTAGATACATGTTGTATTTAGACAGTCAGAAGGAGAAGACTGAACAACACACACAAAAGCAATAAACCAAAATTGTTTGAAAGTGAACTGGAGACGCTAAAAAGAAGAAAAATTGCTTTGGAAAAAGATGTTAAAACCATCCATGATGCTGCTGATAAAAATGCTCTGCAGGCTGAACAACAGAGCAACATCTCCCTTATTTCTGTTTCAAATAGTTTAAGGAAGACAGAGACAAGGAAGATCTGATTAAAATTGTTGCCAAACAGATTGGGGAAAAACAGTAGGGGATCCAGAGACAGCAGTAAAGCAATGCATGGTGTGTAAATGTTGTATATTCAGTGATTAAGTATATAACGGACTATGTGTAAATATTCTATTTCAAGTGATTCAGCGCGTGATTTGATGTGGGGTTATATTTATTTGTGTAGTTCAACTTCAAGTACTCTCACGTGTATATGAAGGAAAGAAGACATATGACAAACTATGCAAGCGTACATTATTGTATCCTTTCGTTGCTGTGTAAGAAAGATTCTTTGAAAGCTGAGATTGTTTGGACTTTATTTTCAATCAATAGACATCACAGCTTTGTTTTAAACACAGGCATTAATAAAACTTTCCAGAGAATATTTTCAAACAGTGCTATTGTTTAAAAAAAATTGCTTTGCCTGAGAGAAAATGTTCCTACTTCGTTTCATCTGGGCTAGCCCCATACTTCACTTCATTACTTGAAGCCAAGTTGTTCAAGAGAAATTTTGTCCTCCTGTTTGATGAAAGTATGAACAAATCCTTTCAGCTGAGACACATGAGTTTCCATGTCAGATTTTAGGGGTGCTAATGTTTTCAAAACATTATTTTACATCAAAATTTCTTGGCCATGCCACAGCTGTGGATATAGCATCTGCTTTTGAAGATGCAACGTCCACATTGAATTTGGTCTATTTAATACAACTTTCGATGGATGGGCTGAATGTAAACTGGTCATTTTATGAAAAAGTTAATAAGTTGTTTGGTGAAAACTATGGCAATGAGTTACTGAATGTTGGCAGCTGTGGGTTACACACAGTTCATGGTGCTTGTAAATCAGCCATGGTTGCAGCAGGGTGGGGATTGGAGAAGGTGCTTAAATCGATGTATAGATTACTTGAAGACACTAAAACCAGGCACGAGCATTACTTCCAAACGTCTCAACGTACACAAGCACCTTTGAAGTTTTGTGCCCATAGATGGCTTGAAAATAAGTGGCATAGAGAGCTTTTGACATATTGCTGCATTTTAAGAAGTTCTGTAAAGAAGGAAATTAGCCACAAACAGAATCTTTTGAAACTGTCAGAACAGCAGTCAACAACATATTATTATTTTCCAAGTTGGCATTTTTTTTTAAATTTCAATAAGCTGAAGAAGAGCCTTTCTTTCGGAAGAATCAGACTGACAATCTGATGCTTCCTTTCCTGTTTACAGATTTACACAACCTTACCTTTGCTATTTTAAGGCGATTTGTTAAGAAGGAAAGGATTGCTAGTCTTTCAAGTGACATTTTGAATTTCAGTGTCAATGACTCCTAGAATCATGACACTGGTCATGCAGTAGATATTGGTTTTGTGGCCGATTCAATCAATAAGGATTTGAAGAGAGAGAGAGAAAAGTAACCGATCTTCAAATTCCTAATTTAAAGAATGATTGGAAAGTAATAATGGTAACATTTATGGAGAAATTGTTGGCCAAATCTCCACTGCAGTATTTATTAGTGAAATATTTGGCTTGTCTTGATTCAAGCATAATTATTCAAGACAAAGTCAGTGCAGCAAGGAAGCTGAAAAGATTTTTACAAACCTTGGTGAAATCAAGGAAATATAATGCAACTGAATGTGACTGTCTTATTACCGAATCTACAACATTTATTGAGCAGTCTGCATTTTTCAAGGAAAACGGACAGACTCGACTTATGTTACCATGACCTGTTATCAGGCAGAAATGAGTTCCAGAATATTTGGAGTGCTGTGCAAATGTTATTAATGTTGTCCCATGGACAAGCAATTGCTGAAAGGGGGTTTTATGTAAATAAAGAAATGGAGGACTATAACATGGCTGAAAGAACACTAATTTCACGAAGAGTCATAGTTGATTATATTAGAAATCCGGCTGGGGTAGACAACATTGAGATAACACCAAAGATGTTAATCAGTGCTAGTAGTGCCCACAGTAGATACGTGTTGTATTTAGACAGTCAGAAGGAGAAGACTGAACAACACAAACAAAAAAGCGATAAACAAAAATTGTTTTAAAGTGAACTGGAGACGCTAAAAAGAAGAAAAATTGCTTTGGAAAAAGATGTTAAAACCATCCATGATGCTGCTGATGAAAATGCTCTGCAGGCTGAACAACAGAGCAACATCTCCCTTATTTCTGTTTCAAATAGTTTAAGGAAGACAGAGACAAGGAAGATCTGATAAAAATTGTTGCCAAACAGATTGGGGAAAAACAGTTCGAGATCCAGAGACAGCAGTAAAGCAATGGATGGTGTGTATATTCAGTGATTAAGTATATAACAGACTATGTGTAAATATTGTATTTCAACTGATTCAGCGCGTGATTTGATGTGGGGTTATATTTATTTGTGTAGTTCAACTTCAAGTACTCTCACGTGTATATGAAGGAAAGAAGACATATGAAAAACTATGCAAGCGTACATTACTGTATCCTTTCGTTGCTGTGTAAGAAAGATTCTTTGAAAGCTGAGATTGTTTGGACTTTATTTTCAATCAATAGACATCACAGCTTTGTTTTAAACACAGGCATTAATAAAACTTTCCAGAGAATATTTTCAAACAGTGCTGTTGTTTAAAAAAAAATTGCTTTGTCTGAGAGAAAATGTTCCTACTTCGTTTCATCTGGGCTAGCCCCATACTTCACTTCATTACTTGAAGCCAAGTTGTTCAAGAGGAATTTTGTCCTCCTGTTTGATGAAAGTATGAACAAATCCTTTCAGCTGAAACACTTGGGTTTCCATGTCAGATTTTAGGGGTGCTAATGTTTTCAAAACATTATTTGACATCAAAATTTCTTGGCCATGCCACAGCTGTCGATATAGCATCTGCTTTTGAAGATGCAACGTCCACATTGAATTTGGCCTATTTAATACAGCTTTCGATGGATGGGCTGAATGTAAACTGGTCATTTCATGAAAAAGTTAATAAGTTGTTTGGTGAAAACTATGGCAATGAGTTACTGAATGTTGGTAGCTTTTGGTTACACACAGTTCATGGTGCTTGTAAATCAGTCATGGTTGCAGCAGGCTGGGGATTAGAGAAGGTGCTTAAATCCATGTATAGATTACTTGAAGACAATAAAACCAGGCACGAGCATTACTTCCAAACGTCTCAAAGTACACAGGCACCTTTGAAGTTTTGTGCCCATAGATGGCTTGAAAATTCTAAAGTGGCCTAGAGAGCTTTTGACATATTGCCGCATTTTAAGAAGTTCTGTGACTCTGCAGCAAAAGAAGGAAATTAGCCACAAACAGAATCTTTTGAAACTGTCAGAAGAGCAGTCAACAACATATTATTATTTTCCAAGTTGGCATTTTTTTTTTAAATTTCAATAAGCTGAAGAGCCTTTCTTTCGGAAGAATCAGACTGACAATCTGATGCTTCCTTTCCTGTTTACAGATTTACACAACCTTACCTTTGCTATTTTAAGGCGATTTGTTAAGAAGGAAAGGATTGCTAGTCTTTCAAGTGACATTTTGAATTTCAGTGTCAATGACTCCTAGAATCATGACACTGGTCATGCAGTAGATATTGGTTTTGTGGCCGATTCAATCACTAAGGATTTGAAGAGAGAGAGAAAAGTAACCGATCTTCAAATTCCTAATTTAAAGAATGATTGGAAAGTAATAATGGTAACATTTATGGAGAAATTGTTGGCCAAATCTCCACTGTAGTATTTATTAGTGAAATATTTGGCTTGTCTTGATACAAGCATAATTATTCAAGACAAAGTCAGTGCAGCAAGGAAGCTGAAAAGAGTTTTACAAACCTTGGTCAAATCAAGAAAATATAATGCAACTGAATGTGACTATTATTTCCGAATTTGCAACATTTATTGAGCAGTCGGCAGCAAGTGGATCACTGTCTGCATTTTTCAAGGAAAACAGACTCAACTTATGTTACCATGACCTGTTATAGGGCAGAAATGAGTTCCAGAATATTTGGAGTGCTGTGCAAATGTTATTAATGTTGTCCCATGGACAAGCAACTGCTGAAAGGGGGTTTTCTGTAAATAAAGAAATGGAGGACTGCAACATGGCTGAAAGAACACTAATTTTACGAAGAGTCATAGTTGATTATATTAGAAATCCGGCTGGGGTAGACAACATTGAGATAACACCAAAGTTGTTAATCAGTGCCAGTAGTGCCCACAGTAGATACGTGTTTTTAGTCAGAAGGAGAAGACTGAACAACACACAAAAAAGCAATAAACCAAAATTGTTTTAAAGTGAACTGGAGACGCTAAAAAGAAGAAAAATTGCTTTGGGGGAAAAGATCCTAAAAACATCACTGATGCGCAACATCTCCCTTATTTCTGTTTCAAACAGTATAAGGAAGACAGTTAGAGACAAGGAAGATCTGATTAAAATTGCTGGTAAACAGATTTGGGAAAAACAGTTGGAGATCCAGAGACAGGGGTAAAGCAATGGATGGTGTGTAAATATTGTATATTCAGTGATTAAGTATATAATCGTAACTAAAAATAATAAATACAAAATTACTTAAGACAGATGCAAGCAAGCATAGCCGGCGCACAAGTCAGCCAAATCTCACAACATGGTAGCTCATAGCTTGCTAATTGTAGGGCATTTTAACTCTTATGACTGCTCTGGACTTGATGAGAAAACCTTAGATATTGCTAAGCACCTTTATTCTCCGAGGTCAAAGGGCAATACATATATGCAATATTCGGATCCCAAGTGACCCATTTACATAAGATCAGAAAAATTACGTGTGTTTAGGTAAGTAGGATGGCTTTCAGCAATATTCTTTTGGATTGTTTACCACAGAAGCATGAAAGGTGATTTGTGTATTTTGTACACTGAAATATATTTGTGGTTTTTCCATTAGTCTATGATAAGAAAACCAGTTAAAGCTGATCAAGAATTAATGGATTTTCTTTCAAGAAGTGATACCAAGAAAAATGACTTTAAAGCGAGTACTTCTGAGAGTTGCCATCAACATGACCAACCGGCATGGCCAGGAAAAGGTTATTTGTGTATCCGACGTCCTCATCATTGGAATCAGTGAACAGTGATGATTAAAGTTGCCATCCAAACAGCACAAATGTGATCAAACGCCCTGGTCTTCTAATGACTTAAGACTAGTTGTGCAATAGCTGCGTGTCTTTACTCAAAGAATGCATGTCTTTGCCACTATCAACTGCAACTGTTACAATCTGATTCTGTTATTTATTTCCAGGAATCACAAAAGGAAGACAGGACAGAAACTACTCACTGAATCTTTACTGAATGAAGCAAAAGCTCTAAAAGAGATGGGTGTTTCTATTAGACAAGCAGCTAAAGTGATCGGCTTCCATGAGTCAACGGTACAGAACAGATTACAGACTGGCGTTGGAGCAAAAAAGCTGTGGCGATTCCAGCTTGTCTTTTCCAATGAACATAAAAAATAGTACAACATTGTAAACCATTAGACCAGCAATTTTTAGGATTAACCCTCAAGTTTCTCCAGTTTCTATTGTATTCCTATGCGGAAGAAAAAAAAACATACTTCATTCCTTTCTCGCTGCAACAAAGCTGGCAGGAAAGGATCTCACACATTCCTTAATGAAAAAACAGACTGTCACTGCAGACACCACGGAAGATGAGCACTGCAAGGACAATGGGCTTTAATCGACTAACTGGGCCAATACTTTAATAACCGTACAAGTTTACACCCAACTGTATCTACAATATGGATAAAACTGGATGTAGATCCCTGAAAGCATATTATGACTTCGCTGCTGATAACTCATCTAGGCTAAGTCCATAACGAATATCAAGTGGCTTAACTGTTTGTGAAGGCTCTCCAGAAATCTGCAACAGTAGGAAATGCAATTCAAGGATTTCAGACCAGTTGCATTTTCCCCCTTGACCAGGACAAATTTACTGATGATGTTTTCTTGCCAGCGAAGGTCACTGACCAGTACAAGGAAGAAGAGAATATGCAGGAAGATACTTCAGCCAGGCGTGAGGATCACCTTTAAAGTTTTGATACCCACAATCATGCCACTGCACATGAAGTAGATATGTCTTGATCCAAATATATTTATTCAAGACAAAGCCAATGCAGCAAAAAACGTGCAAGGAAGTCTGACAAATTCTTGTGAAGTCAAGGACATTTATCGCACCTGAATGCGTTTGTGTTTTGAAATTTGTTACATTTACTGAGCAGTTGGCAGCGAGTGGATCACTCTGTAAATGGGCACAACCCATTTACATCTTTGGATGAGCGCAGAAGTGAGCTGAAAGGCACAGGTGTTGTAGCCTAGCTGTAAATTACAGTAAACGTGTCAATCACCATTTTGAGAGCAAACACAGCAGAAGAAGCCAAAATCACTTTGTTTTTACAGTGGGTTGTAGATGGATAAGCTAGTAATGATCTTTGCAGTGATTGAAAAATTATTTTTTTCGTCTCCAGGTATGAATTTAAAATTAATGAGTGACATCAAAGATATCATAGATACCTTTGGAGGCTATCCTACCCTACCTGAAAACTTTGTCCATACTTCACATCCGCTTAAAGGCAATTATGGTGTGGCTCTTAGACAGCAAAAGCAAGAATTAATCATACAGATTAACCCCTAGACATCACTTCTGTATAGTGTGTTGGGCATCACAGATCTCAACACAAATTCTTAGAAAGTCATGCCAAGAATTACTAGACGAGAGTTCTAGCGCAACTGATGCATCTGACAGTTGCAGCGATGACATGTCGAGTAGCAAAGATATGTCAAGTTCCCTGTCTACGAGCTTCTCAATCAGTTAAAATACGTTAAAAAACAGAGACTCGACTCCTTTTACCATGACCTACTTATCAGGCAAAAAGAAGTTCCAAAACGTTTAGAGCGTTGCAAAAATTTTTCCAACTTTGTCCATTAGTCAAACCGATAAAAAGGTGTTTTCGGTGAATTAAAAAAAACGGAGGAATGCAACATGTCAGGGTGGGGCAGACAACACTGAGACAATGCCAAATATGTTGACCAGTGCTAGTAGTGCCCACAGTAAATAGTGCGCACAGTGCTAGTAGTGCCCACAGTAAATAGTGCCCACAGTCAGAAAAGGCTGAGCAATATACAGAAAACAATAAATGAAAGTTGTGTGAAAGTGAACATGAGCCCAGATCGCATAGATGTAATGGGTGGCTCGTCTTTAAAGATTTATTAAGCAGATCAATGATTAAGATGCTCACTAATTTGCCTTTGGACAATCGTGGATCATTTCAGACAAGTCAAAATGTGATGGAGGAAAATTACCGCAAGAAATTCAGAAATGCAACGCAGATGGACTACTCTAGCGCAGGTGAATGATTCGAGTCGAGTGGACATAATCATTATGAAAAACATTCTCTCCTGTTGCAGCACATGGCTGTTTTTCCCAAGAGAGCATAAAGTCATCTATTAAGATGGTAAAACTGGTGAGCAATATTTGATTGCCCATCCTGGCAAGCCACTGCAAAGGGAAATTTACACAGTGGTATTTGCTGGTGCTGGGCCAAGTGTGCACAGGTGTTAAATTATATAGGACTGCAAGTATCAGCACTGAAAGGAGATCCAGCGGCATATCGACGTAGGTGCCCTTGGTTGGTTTTAGATACTAAAAAGTATCAAATGCAAAAAAAAATTATTGTATGAACTAATATCAACAAGTGCCCTTTATGTCCATAGTTTACTCAGGGGATTACAATAGTATAACAGTGGATGGCCAAGCCCATCCTTTGATGGATGAAAAGACAGTGGATTTCTCAAGTATTCATACTATTAACTAATGACCTTTTAATTGAATAAGTACAAATGATTCACACATAGACGCACTATAACTAGATGTTCCTAGCACTCTCGTCAGTGCACTTTCACACACACAAAGTTTGCAACAAACATGTCCCTTTCTATGCTTGATGTCGGCTTGGGCGGGTGTGTTCGAGCGAGCTCTACATTTTTTGGGGGGAATAATTTATCAAGCAACTCCATTCCTACCATGTGGATACTTATATCACTGCAATGGTTGTTTTTTCTGTTCACCAGTGAAAGTGGTTTTAAATTAACTAATTAGCCTAATTTCAAGGAATAGCCCAGAATATGTGAACTTTATTTTAACAATGCAAAACATGTTATTCTTGATGACCAGTCAAAAGCCAGGAAGAATTTAACAGGTCAATCAACGCACAAGTGTTGTGTTCTGGCTGTTGAGCTACGAGCCATGGGATGTGGGAACTACAGTGCAAGTGAACAGTGTGGGATGGGGAGGGCTCCTTATCACCAGCTGTCAAGGTCAGTGGTCGAGCAGGGCTACGTTCAGCGGTTTGCAAAACGTACTCGTTAAACACAGGCAGAGCATTGTGAAATAAACTCAATGAGTGTCTGAAAAAGCCTGGTTTTATCATCAAGCATTCCAATGAGGGATAGTGTTTAACTGTAACTTTTATTAATAGCTTCCAATATGAGACTTTTCGGTCCTGCCTCATCAAATACTACCAAGATGAACACAAACAAACAAGGCACACGCGTGGAGGACAAAATCACTGCGCCAGCACAAACAATTCATTTATAACACACGAAAAACAAACTACTGGCCCAGGGCACAGTTGAGGCAATTAAATCTTGGTTTGCTGTAGAATTCGTTTCTTTGGAACTGTCAGCACAGAAAGACAAGTTTTAAAATTCATCTCCAGTTCTGCAAATATTTTCTAGTAGGAATCCACAACCTGCTCAGTGGCCAGTTGCAATGTTGGACAGCACAACTTCAATCAACAGTTCTGAGTTGATACAGGCAATTACCATTAATGTTATCAGTCTGGCCCCAATAGCTGCAGATCAAGCAATTCTGTTATCTATTGAATATATCGGAGTGTCACCAAGAAAAAACAACACGTCTCCAAAATGTGGCACCAAAAGAAACAATACCTCTTCAAAATGTAGCACTAGAAGAAACAATACCTCTTCAAAATGTAGCACTAGAAGTAACAATACCTCTTCAAAATATAGCACTAGAAGAAACAAAACGTCTCCAAAATGTGGCACCAAAAGAAACAATACCTCTTCAAAATGTAGCACTAGAAGAAACAATACCTCTTCAAAATATAGCACTAGAAGAAACAATACCTCTTCAAAATGTAGCACTAGAAGAAACAATACCTCTTCAAAATGTAGCACTAGAAAAAACAATACCTCTTCAAAATGTAGCACTAGAAGAAACAATACCTCTTCAAAATGTAGCACTAGAAGAAACAATACCTCTTCAAAATGTAGCACTAGAAGAAACAATACCTCTTCAAAATGTAGCACTAGAAGAAACAATACCTCTTCAAAATGTAGCACTAGAAGAAACAATACCTCTTCAAAATGTAGCACTAGAAGAAACAATACCTCTTCAAAACGTAGCACTAGAAGAAAATACCTCTCCAAAACGTGGTACTAGAAGAAACAACCACTGACTGACCAGGAAAATGTGCCTACCATCATTCAACCCATCTGTGATTGTCAGCGTCACATAGAAGGCATTGAAACAAGTTTAAAGACACTTGCTGATGCTGATACTGTCGTAACTAGCACTGAAAATAATAATTAAATAAATGCTAATTACACCACTCTCAGGGGGGAAATCAAGTTCTGAGAGATTTGATTTGATTCAAGAACCGACATCACAGCACTCGGGGCATTCCTATAAGCGCTTCGTCCCCATCTTCAGCAGCCAGCGAAGAGTTCTAATACTAATGGTGCCAGTAGCATTCTGATTGTTCTGAGAGAAGAAAATGTATTATTAAAAAGAATTATTCAATCTTGTAAATCTGCACAAGTTGTTAACATGCCAACTCAAACTGACTGTGTCCAGTCAATGGAAACGCCATCAGAACAACCTAGAAAACATGCAGCTCCAGATCACACATCAGTTAACTAAGTTAAAGAAGATATGTCACTAAATAGCAGTGGTGCACCATGGTGTGCCACTCTCTCGCACGGGACATAGCTCAAGTGTACAGAATTATCGGCAGTGCATGGAAGCCATTGACGCCAAGGTTATACACGTAAGTGCAGTACGCATTACTTCAGAAGCACTTAAGGTCCGAATAACGAAGGCAGCACTGGAAAACGAGAGAGTACTGGCAGCATGCTGAAAAAGAACGCCAGCATGAGCTGTAACTGAGAGCAGAAGAAAGGCAGACATCAGCTAACTCTCAATCCATTTCAGCATCTACAGACACAAGTTCGGAAGCTCAGCCTTTTCAAAATAGTTCAGCAGGAGCGATGAATTTCAATTTAAATCCATTTAATGACAAGGAGAAAGACATCGATACGTATTTGGTTGAGCGTATGGCTGAATCAGTGAAACTGGATAAAGAGAGGTGAAATCTGAAAGTTTCTCAGTGTTTATAGGAAGTAGCCTATGAAGTGTATGCTAGATTAGCACCTGGACAGAAAACTGATTTTGAGGCTCTTAAACAAGCACTGTTCAAACGTTATGAACTTACCTCATTGGCGTATCGTTAGAAATTCTGCAATGCCAGACATCTTTCGGGCGAGTCATACCACCAGTTTTCAGAAAGGTTACAAACTTACCTGTTTAAATGGGAAACTGTGTGGATATAAGCATATCTACACGGGACTGAAGAAATGCTCCTGGCCGAACAGTTGAGGGAGTCTATGACCAGGCCTATGCAAACATTTTTAGCTGAAAATGGTGCCAAACGACTAGGAGATATCGTGGTTTTAACGGAGAGATATCAAACGGCACACGGTGATAACCATCTTGTCAGGGTTAAGGGACCACCTCACCCAGAAAAACCCCGAACTCTAACCATCCGCAGAATAATGGAATGCCTCCCAATTTTAGACATCAGAACAAGGGCACAGCCAGGAGACCCACTCAAACACAGACCCAAACCTAAGCAATGCCAAGTTAGAGAAATCAACCTTTTTGCAAATACTGCAAAACCAATACTCATTTTACTGCTGATTGTAGGAGAAAGCCAGCACCACAATATGCAGCATGACTAGGAACCCACCAGAAGTTACCGACTACCCGCTACCAAGAAAAAACAAGGCTGATTTCAGCAGCAGTAGTTAGTGACCCTATCTACCCTATGATGCCCAGGTGCTTGTATGCCGAACCTCAAGCATCCGTTATTGCAGTTGCTGTACAGACCCGGACACAAGCTAATGCAAGTGCGGAGCCGACCAGCCCCTTGATGAATTCTCTTCCAGGAAAAATAAGGGCTAAGCTAAGGAGATTTTTGTATGGACGGCAACCTTTTGCACAGTAGGCCAGGAAAGGGGATACATAAACAGTCAGCTTGTAGTCCCCTAGGCCTACAGAAACCAAGTTCTCCATATGGGACACACCAGATCCTTTAGTGCACATATGGGTATAGGTGCTACTACCCAGCTCATTACCTGCCATTATTAGTGGCAAGGAATGACTGGTGACGTCAACAAATATGTCAAACTGTGCCCTGAGTGTCAGCAGGTCACAGACTGAAAAGAGGAAGGTCTTGAATGACGCAAGCTGAAGACACAATCAGACCTGTGTGAAGGCTTGATAAATTTGTGTGAGACGAGGGGTGTGTCAAAGTGCCCATGCAAGTTTCAGACTTGTGTAGGGTTCTTATCGTTAAAGTCATGAGTGCAGAGATGGCCAGCTACCAGAAGTTCAACAAATGATTCATGACCATTCCCCCTCAGGTGATGTGATTTTTTATACAGATGGCTCTGACAAAGTGCATGGGGGTTCATAGCAAAACAAATGGACTTCGCTTAGTGCAAGAAAGCCTGGCATGTTATATCATGTCTATTTAAGGAATGGAGGTGGAGGCAGTCTTCCGCTGGTTTGAGAATCAGCTGTACCCACACATGCCATGATTGTAACGGACTCAAAGAGCATGATGAGAAAGGTGGAGACAGGTATGCTCCGTGCAGAGTGGCAAGCATTACTTCAGAGGTCCGGGTAGTTAGTATCCCTTTGATCCTTCTAGGAGTGAGTGAGCGGTGCAGAAGGGCAAATAGATTAAACGGTCTGAGAAGAATAGCGATGCAAGGAGTAGCCAGGGAATCTGGCTGGTGTTCAACACTCAAGGCAAAGAAGAGAGGGATATGCCATCAGAACTGGAACTCTTATAGGAGTGTCTTGAGTGCTATTATGTTGATTCTTAATTGAACAATATCTATGGCTGAGCTATCACATTCATGGCCCATGAAGCTCACTATCTAAAGTAAATATTTCATTTACACCAAGTAACCTAGCCAATAAATGTTAACCAAAACAGCTTAATCAGTAAATACACTGAATCAAATCTTATTTAAGACAAAATATGAAACTCTGCTCTTAAGACAACTTAGTAAGTAGCCAAGTCTAAAATAAAAGCCACCAGAAAGCAACTTAAATCTATGTCAGACTATCAATAAGTCTTGTGATTTCCCAGGGTATGTATGTGTAAAATCTGCAATTTTAATACCGAAGTACAAGATACCTCCTGTAGTTGTCACCGTTTCATACCCTGTACTTTCACTGTCTCCAGATATTACAAGTCACAAGAAAAGAATTTAGATTTCCTATTACAATAAAAATAACGACACTAGCTAAAATAAAACATATGGCGACATTATATTATTTTTTTAAAAAACGTTCACTTCATTTACTGGCTCAACACAAACAGGGCTATACTAGTAAGACCCTTATAACGAGTTCTCAAATGGGTACCCAGCCGATATATCCTTCAGAGCACACCTGTCAGAGAGGCAAGAAACCAACATTCCACAAACAATTAAGCCAGACCCAGACCTTTAAAAATTGAAATGCATCCAACATTAGCATTATTATCCTGGAACAAGAAACAGTTTGGAAGTAGACAAACAGCCAGGACTTTTCAGCAAGTGAATGTAAAGATTAAGAAGCTCATAAAAAGTTATTCAGACTGCTCAGAATACAGTGAAACATTTCGTCTCTTCAACTTTTTCCCCGACTCTGGTGTAATTACTGCACTATCCTCAGATGATAAATGGGAAACTTCAGTAACATTCAAACACAACCCAGACATTCCAAAGCTTGTCCTTTCTGGCTTTAAAGCTGCCTTGTCTTGACTACTAGGGACGTGTGATGGTGATAACTGGCTATCACAACAGTCACTGGAGGTGCTCGTCACACGATTATCACAATGTATGGCACCATGAGACACATTAACACTGTGGACACAAGGAGAGGAACTGTCAGCAGATGGTGACACCGAAGGAATGTGTGATGAGGAGTTCAAGCTTTTGTTCCTCTGTGCCGACAGAATAGACAACAATTCTGCATCGTTATCATCTACATCCTCCTCAAATGACCTTTTAACAGGACCATTCTTTGCCGGGGTTGACGTCACAATATTCTGTTGTAACCGTAACAACTGCTGGCATGAACTGTCCAATGTTTCATTGGCAGTTTTGCATGTGTCTTGACTGGATGAAAGCCTTGAACTTGACACATCTATGCTGCTATCTACGGTGCTTGGCATGTCTTCCCCATCGCTACTTTCATAGACAGCATCACTGTCAGATGCCCTAGAACTATTATCCACTAATTCTTGGCACGATAGAAACTTCATGTTGGGATCCGTGATGCCCAACATACTGCACAAAAGTGTGGTCTGGGGGTTAACCCGAATAACTAAATCTTGCCTCCTCTGTCTAGAAGCTGCATCAGGATTGCCTTCAAGTGGAGGTGAAGTATGGACAAAGTTATTGGGTAGAGTTAGATCCCCTCCAAACGTATCCACCATCTTTTTTATTTCACTATCGTCAACTGTGAATTCATACCTGGAACCAAAAACAGGATCTTTGAGTTTTAAGTCAATGCAAAGGTAATTTCTAGCTTTCCCATCTACACCAAGTGTAATAAGTATTTTTTCTTCTTCTTCAGCTGTGTTTGCCCTCAAAATGGGGATCGGCACGTGTAGACATGATATCAGATGCCAGGCTTTGCTGCACTAAAATAGGTCCATTCGCTTTTGCTGTGAACCCCCATGCACTTTGTCAGAGCCATCTGTATAAATAATTAGGTCACCTGGGTGGGAATTGTCCCTGCACTCATGACTCAAGTGATATGAACCCTACACGCAAGTCTGAAACTTGCTCAGACACTTCAACTCATTCCTTTTCTCCCCCAAATTTATCAAAGCTGCACAAGTATAAATGTGTCTTCAGCTTGCGCCATCCAAGACTTCCTCTCTTCAGCATGTGAACCTTAGCTCTAACCAGGGCTTCACGCAGGAGGTGCTTCTTGTCTGCAGCTACTCTAAGATATGACTTTGCTTGTAGAACTTTGAGCCTGTCTACAATAGTAGGCTGTGCAACTATACTGCGCATATATACTATCGGGGTACGTCCAAGAATACCCGCATGGCTTCATTCTGTATGCTTTCAAGTTTCATTAGCTGACGCTTTTAAATAGAAAGCATTCCGGGTCCAAAATCTATCACCAACAGGATCACTGTGTTTCTTAAGATATTCAACAATGGATCTAAAAATCAAGCCTATATAGGGCGCATTTTTGGAATGCCTAGTGTACTTTGAGAACACCCTGCACCAATTTATTGGGAAGCCTAGAATCAAACTCTTTATCAAGCATGTCAAAATATAGCCCAAAAAAATCACAAACCTCTGAATCGTACACACAAGAAGACTGACTCGTATATTTATAGACATCCACTTGGGCATACAATAGCCAATGCAATTCATAATTCTGTCAGTATCTATAAAAACAATCAACATTCTTTATTTCAGTCTAGATAACAAACGCACCTTTCTCCACAGCCGGGTCCGGGCATATATCTGTTACTTGATGTGATATTCAACAAATGATCAGTTTTCTTCAGAATCCCCAACCATTCTGGATCTAACTTTATCTTCAGTGGTTCCTTTCCATGTGGAACATCAAGGACCTGATAGAGACACCAAACACAAAATTCTTTTGAAGGAAAAACAAAACAAAGGACTTTAGGTGTCATATGCTTACTGGAAATACATAAGAGCATTTTTTTTCTTTCTGGCGGTATGTGGCACTATCATTCCCCTCCCCCCAGCATTATCACAATATACATGTTATGGTGAGTAACAGCACCTCTCTAGACACCAGGTTACAAGTACCACCACCTTTACAGACATTTTCTAGGGAAAAAAAGCTCTTGTGATGAGCACATAATTATTTCAGAGAAACCACTATTAGATGTGGTAAAAAACATGTAGGCTGCCTAAATTCTTTTAGTGCTAATAAAGAAATTTTTTTTTTTTTAGAGATTTCCAAAATTAGAAAACCTACATTAAAATAGTTAGTTTTTGGGCCTCAATGACTTGATTTAACAAAAGATCAGTACAGAAATAATAGGCAAACATAACTGACTATATGGGGAAAAGTACACGATGCTGATTTTAGGTTGACTAAATAAATGTACGGTGAGCCGTTTAGTAATTTGGTAAACTTCCCAGTTCATTCAGTATAGGCTGGTGGCCCTGGCAGCCAAAGATAATCTACTGTGATGCGGATTTAAAGACCTCTGGACTAGCACCTAGACCAGGGCTATTTAACAGGCATACTAGGAAGTGGCCAAAGGATCACCTGCCAATGATCTGGCTAACATTGATCCCCATTTTCCAACATTCTGGCCTCTGAGTAACCTTAATTAATGGACCTGATCTAGACAATAATCACCATAGTTCCAATACTGAAAGAAAGAAAAAATATTATACTGAATCTATACTAAATTAACATTCACTTTCTTGCTCGCAAACACTACACATTTCACAACAAACAGATCAAATAAAGTTCAACTCCCAATACAAATGAAGACAAAGCATGTGTATGTACACACCCATAACCTTTTCTTTTCTCAATGTTTTCTGTCTTGACAATGAAAATATGCAACCACTACATTTTTCTTTGGGAATATAAAATACTATAGGTTTACAATCAAATTATCTGCAGCTGTATTCAGTTGAGACTAAACTACTAAATGGGGCTCTCAACGTCATAAAGATGCTTCTAACTCTTGACTATCTGGACACACTTTTAACAACCGCAGAAGTTAGGAATGCGTTTTGTAAACTGGCTTTGGGAAAGGCCCCAGGCAGAGATGAAATTCCTGTTGAGATAATCTGGGTGGGAAAGACATTCTTCAAAAACTCTGTAACTTCAGAAAGCAAGGCAAATGTGTATGACCACTTAACCACATGCCTCCATATAAATAAACAACTTACTGCACAAACAAAGACTGAAACAAGCAAAAACATGTGCACACACAAACCAAACACGCAACCATCACAAAATAAAACACACACCTGTAGGAAACTGCGCCGAGGTAAACATTTGTCAAGCGAGAGAAACTTTGTGCTCTTGCCAGGTGCTTGTTCAGATGCTGACTGGAGAGAGAAAGAAAAAACCACACAACTGATAAATGATGATGGCTTGGTTTGCAACATTCTTTAGAGGCCATGCAACTAAATATAATCTCTCTTTTGACTGTTCCTTTATTGGTTTGTTGTCCCACAGGAGACAATCACCAGATCGTCCAGTTACCAAACAATACAAAAGTCTCACCTATTAATCTACAGAATGCCCTATATCTGGTGGTAAGAAGGACCATCCAAACTATTCTCTATAAACTCGACAAAAAAAAATACAAGGTGTCATCTCCACAATGTAGGCCATCTGTAATGCATCCACTATTGGGAAGATTAACTCTCGGCCTCAATCTCCTCTATGGTTTGATTAAGGCAGCGGTTCTCAACCTGCAGGCCGAGACCCATTTTTGGGATGAATGACCCTTTCACAGAGGTCGCTCTAGACAACTGGAAAATACACACTCATTGCATTTATGAAGGAAAATAACTGGGTGTCGCCACAACATTAGGTAACTATTAAAGGCTGAGAGCATCTGTAATTCTCTCCTCCCCCTCCTTATATTACTCAACAAATGGTGTACATTTCCTGACTTCTTACCAACTACTGTGCTAATGATAAAGTCACCTAAAGTACATTCAATATGGAACAGAAACAGGTAAAAATTGTTCTTTTTTTTGGTCATAAATTAGGGGATTAAAAGAACAGTAGCTTTATAAGTTAAAGAAGACCTAGTATACAATTCTATTTACCTGATGTTGCACGTGAGCAGCGAACTTCACATGCAAGTGTGCAGCAAACCAGTAGGTGGGCTGTATATGACACAGTAGGTCAAACAGTGGTCCTGAGCCCAGTTTATTCTCCTCTATCTCTTGCCTGCCAAAAGACATCCCATAGTTTTATCAAGACAACACATCTACAGGTCATCATTATGCCTAATTCAATCTTTTTTTTTTCAAAAGTATCTACCACTTATTTTTTTCCTAATTAAATGAATAATAAAAGTCTACAGTGGTAAACTTTAATAAATGCCTTGGAAAAAAAATTAATTCAGGTACGTCTCATTAAAATGACACTAAAATATTGACCAGTTACTTTTTTCTAATTAAATGATCTGGTCTGGTCAGGTGCATTATCAAAGAGTTACATCAACATGTAAAAAAAAAGCACACAAAATTAATCTTGACAATATACAAATCATACTGTCTTCTCGCAGCCGGAAGTTCCAAGGTAGTCATGCTGTCACCAGGAGAGTCTGATACTAAGTACAAATTATTCTTTTTTTTTGCACAACGCAGGATTGTTCTTTTCTTTTTTTAAATGGTTATATAGTATTTCAAAATGTATGTCTATGCAGTCAGCATGAATAGTGCAGCTTAGTTCCCAACCCCCAAATAATACCTATAAGGTTAGTTGCGTATCCTTTACAGAACAGAACGTTGCAGAACCAACCCTAACAGTGCCTGGCTGGTTTTTCTAGGCACATTTGCGTCCAGTAGTTTGCCATTGCTTTCTGGGTGGTCAGCTTTCTTGATACCACAGTCGAAACCAACGCAAGGCCCGCAGCTGGGATTGAACCCGGCATTACAAAGCATTTGCATCAACTTAGCCACAGAGCCGACATAATACATAAAAGCCTTTCATATTTTCAGACACACGCCATTAAAACATTTTTAAAAAATGAAACCATACCTGAAAAACGGCTTCCGTTTGATCAGTGACGCTGTGTCCCCATAATGGTAGATACCTCTGGGCCAATCGTGTGAAATAAATATGTCCACGGGCCGGGTGATCTGTTTGAGCCGGAAAATCTCCAAGTTCCGGACATGGTAAACACTTCGTTTTGTGTGGTCATCATAGGGGGGCCTTTCAAAGTGACCACGGTTGTAGTCGTGCCCCTTAAATATGCCCGAGACCCCTCCAATACGAACATTACCAATTTGAATGATACCTCCATAACCTGGAATCAACAAGTTAGATATTACATATACCAGACATAGCATTATACGGTATGGTGAGTGAAAAGATATGTGCCTTGCTGTTGTTTCTTATTTATCTGTAGTATTCATTCATTGTCATTATGTCACCCTCAGCTGCCAGCCTATTTCTCCATTCCAATATATCTTGTGCAATCAGTTTAAATATCATGGATGAAATCCATTCCAGCAGCTTTGGCCTCTCTGGTTAGTGTTTGTTTTAGGGTTATTTTGGCATCAAAACCACGGTTTTATTTCTTATTTCAATGCCTGTCTGGAGATTCTCTGTTGGCTTCTCAGGATGTGTTCAATATAACGCCATATAATTGTTGATACTAGTGGTTGCCCAGACATTTATCTGATTTTTTCACTCCTTTTGACACCCCCCCCCCCCAACTTTATCTTCATAATTTTCCTTAGGCAACTTCATCAGCATATGTCAAAACAGAAAAATACATTCTTCTATTTTAACAAGCTCTAGTGTCAGTAGGTCAATTCTTTTACCCCAGAATATAATGGTCAGCAGAATAGTCCATAAAGCTAAAAGCTTAGCTGTAAACCAACAAAGGGACAACTATAATAAAGGGCAAATGCACATACCCATGTAGTAGATATTTGGGGCCACCCATCCTCCATAGGGCAACTCCTGCATGTAGTTGGAGGCTTCATGATTGCCTCCAATAAACACAGTCAGCACCGGGGCCAACTTTTCTCCACTGTAATACCTGAAAGTTGACAAAGGCACAGAAAGCATGTATCCCCACCTAGAAAATTACCAAAGGGGAAGACAAAGAATAAAACAGACCTATAATAATCCAAAACTCCTTGGTGAAATCACCATGGGATAGGATGAATTGATGGAAGCTGGCTGAGGGCCTATGGTGCCATTAGGATAGGACTGTTTAACTGGCAAATGACATATTAATGACCTTTGTGTGCAAGGGTTTCAGCCTGTGGCGATCACAAATTTCAACATTTTGGCATAAGAATATTTCTATAAAACTGCAAGGAATTCTAAACATATACTCATGTAAATCATCTGCAATGTGCTAACTATCTCGGTTAAAATTTGTTTTCCCTACTTTAAGTCTTATTGTGCCTGGGACTGTGGTTTAGGCGTTGCGTAAGAGTTTGTAATGTTAAAATGCAGGGTTCGATCCCAGCTGCGGATGGTTTGTCTTGTATTGGTTCCAACAGTGGTGCTGTAGATGGGGGGAGGGGGTGGTTAGCCCTCAGCCAGTAAAATTAATATTGCTGATTTATATTTTAATTAAGGCTTTTCAAGCTGTAAGGGTAATTTTGTAAGTTTTCTCAGGGAACTGACTATTCAGGGTTTCCATGCTTAAATTTTACCATTCCTGGTTAATTACAAGTTTATCTATATATAATGCCTAGATAAGTATACCTATAATGTCTAGATAAGAATCCATATGTATTTAAGCAACAGTATCAAGTAGCTATTTAACCATTTTATATTTATATATATTGTAATGCTATACAAAGGGATAACATCAGGGTATGATTGAGTGACAGAACTGGGGAAATCCCTAGTGTGAGAAGACAGAAATGAGCAATTCACGTGTAAATGCGAGATCTGGGGGATTGCGGATAAGGTACTCATTCTTTGACCGGACTAAAAAGTAAAAGGAAGTGGAACTGAATCCAAAGTGTTAAGTATGAACGTGGATCTGGATATGAATCGAGAGAACATTTGTCTTGAATGACAATGGGCAAGGCTGTGTTAAATTACTATTCAGGACAGCAGTTGGGTTCTAGGGCCTGTTGGTTATGCCAGTCGTGTACATGCCAGTGCCCATCGCCTGGTTGGAGACATAAAGTGTGAGCAAGGTGAGCTTGCCCGAAAGCATAAGTGATGAGTTCTACTCTTAATTCTTGTCGCTCGTGTTGTATCCACAATAAACCTGTAAATTGTTGTCAACTTTCGCCGACTGTCATTTAGAGACATATGACAGTGTGAGAGAAGAGAAGTTTGGGTGGAATGAACTGTGACATAAAAACTGTGACAACAGAGCTAGTGTTGAATCTACACAAGGGGGACTAAGTGCGGAGGAGACACATTTTATGTATGTGTATGTATGTATATATATATATATATATATATATATATATATATATATATATATATATATATATATATATATATATATATATATATATATATATATATATATATATATATATATATATATATATATATATATATATATATATATATATATATATATATATAAACACACACACACACATATATATAAACACACACATATATATATATATATAAACACACACATACACACACACATATATATATATAAACACACACATACACACACACATATATATAAACACACACACACACACACACATATATATATATATATATATATATATATATATATAAACACACACATACACACACACATATATAGATATATATATATATAAACACACACATACACACACACATATATAGATATATATATATATAAACACACACATATATAGATATATATATAAACACACACATACACACACACATATATAGATATATATATAAACACACACATATATAGATATATATATAAACACACACATACACACACACATATATAGATATATATATAAACACACACATATATAGATATATATATAAACACACACATACACACACACATATATAGATATATATATAAACACACACATACACATATATAGATATATATATAAACACACACATATATAGATATATATATATATGTGTGTGTGTATGAGAAACCTAGCCATCACAGGAGAAGGTATGAGAAACCTAGCCATCACAGGAGAAGGGATGAAAACAACAACAGGACAGAAGAAGAAAACAAATGGTTTCTGTAATCAAACAACGAAAAGTCTGGTGGTATGAACCCTGCGTTAAAAAATATGACACCCCTGTTTGAGAACAGCTGCAAACAAAATCGAAGACATGTGTTAGAAATAAAGAAATGATTAGAAAACTATTGTAATAATATTTATCATTAAATTCACTGAGAGAAATAGAGGACTTCAGCTGTTCGGCCACCTAGTGAGGATTAATGCAACGTTGCTGGCATCGAAGGCACAAGATGTGAATGGAAACAACAAGAAACAGGGGAAAACCTGAAGAATATGGATTGAAGGAGTCACTGAGAGCTTAAGACCTCACAGCACAGCACACTATGCAACAGTGTGCCCTGGCTCGGCTATATATCATCAATTAAACTGCAACACAAAGCACAGATACTGACAAAATAGAAGTCTGATAGTTATTAGACAACATCGAAATATGGTTGTGATGAAAACAAATACGCATACACGATCTGACATGTATCTTGAGTCTGGCATGACATCTGTCTAACTTACTTGTAGAAAGTATTTAACTTTTGGAATTTTGGAGGGACGGCCATAGCCTGCAGGTCATCAAAGTTGCGGACTGCTTGAAAATCTCCACAGATGATTAAAAGGTCAATCTGAAAACAATAATTCAAATAATCACATTGACAGAAAACTATGCTGCAATTACTGAACAAATCCAAAGAAAAAAATCTGATTGAAATGAATCATATACCACAAGGCATTGCCCTGTGAATAGAATGGCTTAATAAAAGCTGAGTGTGTCACACACACACAAAAACTAACTCTGCAGCTCTTGTGACACAAAATTTAAGTACCCTAAAAAGAATGGAACTAGTGGATTTAACAACAATGCAGAGCACAAAACAACTAGTCATGGTCCCTAACATAAAAAAGGTAAAGCCACACACACACACATTAAAACATGTTGACAAGTACTGAGTAAGCCTGGTGACACTTTTAGCTTGGTAAACAGCTGAAGAAAAACAAGTAAGCTGCACATTCTTTACAAATCATTGCCAACCCACCTCAGCAGTTTTAGCACCTATGTGATTTTACTAGGCAATTTTATGCTTAGACTAGATATAATTGCCCCACTCTGCGCGGGGTAGTAAAAGAAACTGTTATTCTTGTCCAGGTCTCCACCACTGTATGTCGTAAAAAATTCACAAAGAAGTGAACGCAACATAAGCCTTCCATCTTTAAGTTTTTCTTGGCTGTTTTCATTTCCTAAACCCACTAGTGTCCCATTTCAGTGCATGTCTGGTGATTCTCTGAAGTTTCTGTAGCAAATAAACTTGTACAAGGTGTGGGAGTTGGCCCCCAAGACACAGCACGAGGTGGAGTGGTAAGAGCATTTTAGGCCAGTTCTTACTATAGATAGCGATACCACCACCTTTGCAACCATTTGGGGTGATGGGGCAGGGACGAGAGCATGACTCCGGGTTAAAATTTGGCATGTTGGCAGTCCCCCGTTTCTGAATGATAAAGCAACAACCTGCCCAGACACCCCTATGTATCACAGGAGAAATGTAAAAAAAAAAAAATTTCAAAATGCATATATTAACACTGAAAGTATAGATTTACTAATTGTTACAATAATAAAAAAAAAAAAAAAAAACAACTACACAATAACCTGACAGCCAGTGTGACTATTATATTAAACACTAGGTATAATGACAAATGAAAATTTAACTGTATAATTACTATAATGGTCACATTGTGGGAGGAGTTACCAGTTAATTTATAATGAACCACAACATAAAGAAATAGTTTGTTTATGTATAGTATAGATTACCAGTGCTGCCTGAACTCCTGGGTGTGCAATAGCTGATTTGTTTTGACTGCTCCTTCCATTGTCAAAGAAATGCAAATTTAGTGGCAGGCTGTACTGGTCAGCATGGCTACCTTGTGCATTTATTGCAAAAGTATACTCCTGACTTTGCAGAAACTGAAGCCTATTTAATTTTTTTTCACAGGGGACAGTGATAGGTGTCCTGTGTAGTTTTTTTTTCCAAGGGACAGTGACAAGTAAGTGTCTAGTGTAGTTTTTTTTTCCAATGGACAGTGGCATATGTCATGTGTAGTTTTTCTAAAAGATAGTGACAGGTGTCCTGTGTAGTTTTTTTTTTACAAGGGACAGTGACAGGTGTCCTGTTTAGTTTTTCACAAGGGACAGCGACAGGTGTCCTGCATAGTTTTTTTTTACAAGGGACAGTGGCATATGTCATGTGTAGTTTTTCCATAAGATAGTGACAGGTGTCCTGTGTAGTTTTTTTACAAGGGACAGTGACAGGTGTCCTGCATAGTTTTTTTTACAAGGGACAGTGAAATGCGTCCTGTGAAGTTTTTGAAACAATTATAGGGTGACCCAATTGCCTAAAAATAGAACTGGCATTTCCTAACTAATAACAACTAAATTAGGAACACAAACCTTGAATCCATTCTGTCTCTCCAGTTCACTGACAGAGTCATATATCTTGTCCAGCTCTCCATGGCAGCAACCTTCCACAGCAATCTTCATGTTGATGACTAGTGAAGCCCACACACAATCAATAAAATGCTGTGAAAGTTTGAAAGTTAAGGATGCACATTAAAGTTTACATACAGGCTTTATTATTAAGGTGCTGTTACTGTTAGGTTGGGTAAGGGTGTAACCAGGTGTGATGGTTTCAAAAGTGTCAGGATATGCTTAGAATTTTAGAAAATTTCCAGACACAGATAATCCATGTAGGTACTTAAGTCAAATTTTCAAAATGCCCTCTACACCAATAAAACCAGCACAGATAGCTGTAAACAATCTCTTTCCAACGGTACCTCATTTAGGCTTGTATGTCATTTCTGAGCTGAGATATGTAGGTTTTTGTGGAGATGAGATGTAAAAAACAGCTGAGAAACAAGAAGTTTTCTCTGCGCAACTTTCGTTTTGGCTTTGTTTTCATTGGACAAGATGGCAGACAATTTTTCTCAGACACAGCCACATATTAGCGATTGCCTGAAAAAAGTCACTGTACATCTAAACAGCCACAGACGAGAAAGAAATTATATACACAAATGTAAAATTGGACTGAGAATTCAATTATAACTAGCATTACCACGTCTGGTAATGTTTAAGGCCTAAAACCAACTTTGAATACTCACCGCTATTTTCAATCAAACTGATGTAACAGAAAAACAGAGGACGTCCGGTTGTCGTAGACATGCGCTGTTAATCGGATCCGTTCCCGCCGTTTTCAGCTGTTTATAGCTGGTGAAAATCACACCAATCGCAAAATTTCATGAGAGATTGGGACCCATCCCGAAACCCCAGCCGACATTTCCCAAACAAGTTTTGAACGGTTTCCATGGTAACAGAAATTGCCAAAAAGACCGCAAATTGTTGAAACTAGTCGCTAATCCATGTGGCCCTGGAACCCAGAAGGGCGGTCACGGGTAATGTAAATAAAAAAACTATTCCTCCCCCCACTTGAATTTATTGTACTCCTCCTCCCCATGACGCTTAATTTATCAACATCTACTCCTCCCCTCTGATGTTTTAACAATGCACTGAAATCTATTCCTCGCCACCAAGACGCTTCAACAGATGGAAAACTATTCTTCCCCATGACCCTAAGCTTAACGTCTAAAAATGTGTCTCTCCTCCGAACTTTATCCCCATACTATGGCGGCCAAATAAATACCCTAACTGGGCCTCAGTTGTGTATAAAATGCGGACTTCTTCCTACAAACACATCAGTGCGGCAAAACTAGGATTACTGTCCATACGCAACAATGGCAGGAAGACCACACGGTCCAACGCAGGTTAGAGTAGCGATAGTAGGCTATCTTCCGAATAACTGTCTTAAATTATCAAGGCCGAAAATATACCCTAACGAGGCCTCAGTAACATGTATCTCCCACGCCGCTACGCGCGGAATTCTGAGGTTTCCCGAGTAATGCTAATGAATTGACCTCGTGTAAAATATTTCCGAAAACTTACGGACATTGTTTTGGATGGTGACCAGGTCACTTCCGGTAGCGGAAGTTTCGACTGACAGCCTGACTAAAGTGGCAACTCTGCACAGGACTGAGGCCCTGTTAGGGTATCTGTTTGGCCGCCATAATATCGGGTAGAAGTTCAGAGGAGATCCGTGAGTCCTTTATAACAGGTACAATTTCAAAAAAAATATAAAAAATGACGATTTATCTGGTAGTCTTAGTTTCAGCTTCATAGCAAACGGACTGCTGTCTCATCATAAACAGTCCAAAATTAGAAATGCAGTTCATCATTGCATTGATGATAGCAGAACTTGTCGCCAACAGATCGCGCCTTCAAATTTTCTAAATCTACAATTCACACCACCACGTTGGTCACAGTTTAAAAGTCAAATGCAATCCGCAGCTCACGATTTATAAACCTGACTGCTGAATGACTAATGGTAAACTATAGATAACAAAGCTGGCTTCAGTTTTCACATAACTACAAAACTACTCTTACTTACCGGTAGCGTGTAAACTGTGACAAATGTGATGTAGAGTCAACGATGTACAAAAAGTTACTTATCGGAAACTGGTACTCTGCTAAATTTTAAAATCTTTTACTTCCTAGTAAAACAAATGAAATCTTAGAACAAAACATTCATATTAAAAATGTAAGCCGAGAAAGTAAACAGGTATTCTGTTGTCACTTTTTAATGTGACAATGAAACAACTAAGTGTAATACTAATACACAGACTCCCTCACAATTTGAAACAAGAACGCTTCCCTGTAAAATACAAAACTTGTAGTGCCACAGGAAGTTGATAAAAAAACTCAACTTGATCACGTGGTTCAGAAGTGAATTTAAATAATAAGAACATGCACAATATTTTCTAGAAGAAAATATTGTGCATGTCCTTATTATTTAAATTCACTTTTTCGACAGATTATTGCACACAATATTTTCGACAGATTATTGCACACAATATTTTCGACAGATTATTGCACACAATATTTTCGACAGATTATTGCACACAATATTTTCGACAGATTATTGTACACAATATTTTCGACAGATTATTGCACACAATATTTTCTACAGATTATTGCACACAATATTTTCTACAGATTATTGCACTCAATATTGTCGACAGATTATTGCACACAATATTTTCGACAGATTATTGCACACAATATTTTCGACAGATTATTGCACACAATATTTCCATGTATCTTGTCAGGTGCATTACTGCATTAAACAGTCGAAATCGACGATAGCTAAACTTAATTAAAATAAAAGTAAATACCATAGAAGAGTGACAAGCAGGAACCCAGTGCCAGTTTAAACAAGAAGTCCTGCTGGGATCCCTAGGAGTCACCTATTCCCTGGGCCCATCTGCGTTTCGGTCGGCCCCTGCCCCTCCTTCCTGGTACCATGCCTACTGCTATAATTTTTTCCAATCCGTTCTGGCGCTTGATATGACCAAAATATTTCAGCTTCCGAGAAAGGATGCTGTTTATTAGCCAATCTTCCCTGATGTTCAGATCTTTCAAGATGTCAGTATTTTTCATCTTCTTTGTCCATATATACATACTTCATAATTTATTTATACAGTGCTTTTCCGAAGTCGTGCCCTCACTTAAACAAATGTCTCCATAATTCCTGTACTGATCAACATGAATTCTGGCTTGTGGCCTAAGATTTCCCATGTCCTTATGATTTAATAATTGACAGATGCTGCTCATTTCTTAGAGCAACGAATTTATTTGATCTATGTTTGACTAAGAATAGTTGTACCCCTAACAAATTAAATTGACTGCAATTGACAAAAGCGTGAAGATTATTAGGAAATCTTTTAACATGTGCAGCGATGTGTTGTGATTATTTTGATGGCCTGTCCAGCATACAATGCTGGAGATGACCACAAGAGAGTAAAACGCCTACGAAACATGTGCAGTTTTATGTTTTGAAAAGTTAATGTTACTCTACTAACTGAAAGCGTGAAGACTGTTTGCTGTGAATCTTTGTTTGTTTTCAAATGGCCCCAAATAAGGCAAAATTCAAACTAGATGTTTGTTTACGCTATTGTTTTTTCAACAAGGACAAGATTATCAACAGTTTGCATGCCAAATTTAAACAGTTTATACTGAACAGTCACTAAGTTACAGAATTGTAAAGTTCGGTACGCCTGCTAGAATGCACTCTAGTCATAACCCCACACAAAAGTGTCAAATCTGGATCAATTTATAAGTCTTTCCAGGTAACGATTACACTGGGGAGGGTATCACGTGAAAATTTCTTCCTCGTTGCTTCCCAGATGAGAATATTTCCGCGCGCAGCTAGCATTGTAGTATTAGTAATTATTCTTGATTTTCCTCATGCTCTGTGTTCATTATATTTCTTTAGCTTGGCTCTCTGTGGAAGTTGGTACCAGTGCATTCTCGCCAGGTGGCCAGACCATCTGATTTTTTGTTCTTTAATGCACTTTTCAACTTCTAATTTCTTCGTTCCTAATGTTATCTCTTCTTGTCACACCGACATCTCCTTTCCTTAGTAACCAACGAAAATATACACGCTAATAATACAACTTGCACATTGATTAAATACCCGCCTCCTTTTCCCCTTTAATGTTGAATACTGTATCTTGACGCTTCCCTTGGAACTTATTCACCCCCCCCCCCCCCCCCCCTTTTCCAGGTTTGAGACTACTGGCATAGCACAGTACAACACTATAGTCAGCAAAGACAGAGGTGTCAACAACAGCCAACCTGACACGTGTGAATAAGGAAACAGTGATTATCTATCGACACGTGGCCAGGCTTTATCCAACAGCTGCAGTTGTGCATTATTCGTTGAACAATACTGTTATAAAAATGAACTATACGGTGTATTTTTAATGAATATTTATTCAAACTTTTGTAGATCCTACTTTTGTAATCACCGTCTGTGGAGTTAATGAAAAATATACTGCCATTGTACGTCTTATTTTGGGTATTGTTTTCCAGATTAGAGCTTTATTTACAATCTATGTTTCTTCTTCCTTCCCCTCCTCCTCTTCTTCTCCTTCACCTTCAATGGCTGTAAACAGTATTAGAATGAGGCATGTGAGTATCAGAAAAAAACATAATAAATTGTTGAACAGTGACATTCAAATACCTGCCAATGGTAAAAACACACGAGCAACCAAAAATACCCTTTCTTCAATAGTGGTGGGCAAATAATTGATTAAAAAAAATATATATATATATTTAAACATGTAGCGTAGATAATTAAATAGTGTTATTCTATTTACCTTTTTTCTTTTTAACGAGCAAAAGCAATCGAGAAGCACAGTTTAATGTCTTTTCTGTCTGTATTTACGTCTTTTTAGGAAGCATAGGACTGTAAAATGTAAGAAATGATAATAACACTGAAGAAGCGGGACAGCAGAGTCGACATAAACATAACATTAGGTCCCTGAGAACTACAAAACCATAACTTGCCCGTGCGTATGTATTACTTATACATCTGGCAACACTGCTCGAAAGTCAGGCCCCGAATGACGAGAGGGGCAATAAGGGCCATGCCCCGAATCATAGAGAGATTCGACCGCATCGGGCGGCACCGTAAAGGGGGCTGGGTGCACTACCAGTGAAATACAAATATTTTGAACATTTGATTTGACAGCACGAAACTGTTTGGGGCGGCATTTCGAAGACTTGCGTCATAATGAGAAAATCTACCGCACAGGGCTAGGAAAAATGAGCTGTTTCAACCCACTTATACAGACACAATACAAGGAATTATGGAAAGAACAACCCAACAGTAAACATGCGCAGGTTACCATCAACATACTCAACAGAAAGCAACATGCGGTAATTTTACGTTCAAGAACAGGGCACTGCATGCTCAACTACCACTTAATAAAATAAAGACTGTACAGTCGCCACAGTGTGCATGTCAGATGGGACCACATACACCTCAGCACATTCTGCAGAAATATCCACTCTACCTACAACTACAAAGAGAAACCTGACCAAAAGAGCGAAGTGTGCTGAGAAAGCAGTGGGAATCCATGAACGACCTGCAGCTGACATACGAATTCAAAGAGGCAGCCCGCCTAAAGATCTAACCTGAGAGTACGAAACAGAAAGCAAAGAAGCAGCAGACATCGACAACAACAATAATAATAATAATAATAATAATAATAATAATAATAATAATAATAATAATAATATGCTTGCTTGTAAAACGGCGGTTGCTACATTGTCTTACGGTTTACAGCTAGGCTGCAATATCTGTGCCTTTGGGCTCAACACATCCGGGTTTTAGCAAATCCGTTATTAGATGCTTTGGCTTGCTTGTGAGGGGCTAGTAAGTCCATTCCCGCCCCTTCCCCCTTTATTGGGATAACGGAGGTTCAATGTTTAGCGCCCCCTCCACCCTTACAGGAATGCTGGGATGTTGAACAACGCCTGGGGGTGCTCAGGAGCCAGGGTGGACATTGGTCAAGCCTTAAAAATACCTCTCTGCCAACAGCGCAGAAATAGACACCCAACCAGGGGCCAGGCTAACTTGGGTAAGATGCATGTTTCCTTTGAAGACTGTGTAGATTTTGAGGGAAGAATCCAACAGTCTACACGCAAATAAGCCTCATTTGTAGCACGGATGTGCAGGCAAAACTGGTGCCCAGTAATAAGACAAAAGTCACGAAGTGGAGGAACAACCAGGACTTTCCACCAGTATTTACAGCTGGTGAACATAGAGAAATGAAAGTTACTTACAAATGTTCCAGGTGGAAGGTCGGGGGTTGAAATGGGGGGGGGGGGGGGGGGAGGGGGGCACACAAGAGAGGCCTAAGCCTTTTCACTACTGTGCCTATGATATAGGATGACGTGGCATTAAACGTTTAGTCGTTAGGGCGTTTAGACTTTCTGAACACTTACCACATCGACCATTACCCTAGACAGCCAAGTTTAAGACGTCTCGATTCTGAACAGTCTGTTGGTGCACAGAACAGACAGTATGATGCAGGTATGCAGGCAATTTCTTTCAAAAATATACAGTAAAGTCTAGGATTTTTTAATTTTAAAAATTCCCGTGAGGAAAAACAAGAATAGAGCCACTGCCTACCCAAAAGCATGTCGTAAGAGTCGACTAATTGGGAGCTTCCTTCGAAGTCGGAGTGCATCTGCCTAAGTGGCAAGGAACCAGCAGTCTGCATACAAATTAGACAGATCTGACAAACGGATGCACAGGCAACACTCAGGTTCTGGAACTTGACTGCAGTCCAAAAGTGGACGAACGACCAGAACTTTCCGCCAGAGTTTACGCTAGTGAACGCGAAAAAGAACTAAAAAAAAAATCACAAAACTGTCATTACTGCCTCTAGCTGGGAGCCGCTGTGGTTCAACAGGTGGGCATTTACCTGCGGATCGGGAAGTCAAAGGTTCGGGTTCTGTCTTGTTTTACTTTAAAAATGAACTTGGCTTCCAGATCGACCCAGCCTTGAGTGGGTACCAGGAATAGTCCTGAGAAGTAAAGGCAGTCGGCGTGACGCTCACCACATCACACACCAAGTGCCGATTGGTCTATAAAATATAAGCCTAGCCCTATTTGCCCAATTCGCCTTTAGGCGTGGTAAAGGGTTCTTTACTAATAGTGCTTAAGGTTACCACTTCAGGGCACCGTGGCTAGTGCAGTAGCCACAGACTGTGCAGGCTGGTTAGGTGCTTATCCTTTGTCTGATGTTACTAAACCAGCTCCCAGCATTGTTAGTTTGTGTGCTTTTACAAGGTAATTTTGAATTCAGTAGTTTGCCATTGCGTTCTAAACGGTCGCCACTGGAATCGAACTAGGTATTTCAGAATTTCAAAAAAAACGTTCGAAACGTCTGACGAAGAAAAGTAACCAGAACCCTTCTCAGGATTCGAATCTCGGTCCCCCGCATGACAGCCCAGCGTTCTCAACCATACGGCCGGTCGTCAAGAAGCAAAGTGTCCTTTTCAAGCCGTTGTTTTGTTTATTTTAGTATCCAGAAGCAATGAGCTGTTAACCCTTAGGGTCGGTATTATTGATATCGCACCCTTTCGACGAACAACCACAACTTTACGCCAGAGTGTACAGCTGGTGAATGAAGAAGAAGAGATAGATACTGAGTCCACACCACTCAGCTCTGAGTCTACACCACTCCTCACATATTACACACCACTCGGCACTGAGCCCACACCACTCATCACTGAGCCCACACCACTTATCACTGAGCCCACACCACTCATCACTGAGCCCACACCACTCATCACTGAGCCCACACCACTTATCACTGAGCCCACACCACTTATCACTGAGCTCGCATCACTCATCACTGAGCCCACACCACTCATCACTGAGCCCACACCACTCATCACTGAGCTCGCATCACTCATCACTGAGCCCACACCACTCATCACTGAGCCCACACCACTCATCACTGAGCCCACACCACTCATCACTGAGCCCACACCACTCATCACTGAGCCCACACCACTTATCAGTAAGCCCAACACCACTTATCACTGAGCCCACACCACTTATCACTGAGCCCACACCACTCATCACTGAGCCCACACCACTCAGCACTGAGCCCACACCACTCATCACTGAGCCCACACCACACATAACTGAGCCCACACCACTCATTACTGAGCCCACACCACTCAGCACTGAGCCCACACCACTCATCACTGAGCCCACACCACTCATCACTGAGCCCACACCACTCATCACTGAGCCCACACCACTCAGCACTGAGCCCACACCACTCATCACTGAGCCCACACCACTCATCACTGAGCCCACACCACTCATCACTGAGCCCACACCACTCATCACTGAGCTCGCATCACTCAGCACTGAGCCCACACCACTCATCACTGAGCTCGCATCACTCAGCACTGAGCCCACACCACTTATCACTGAGCCCACACCACTCATCACTGAGCCCACACCACTCAGCCAGTATGCCTTAAGTCGTGAAAGTGTGTCCTTTATTATTAGCTGTACCCAAGGCGTTTTGTTTCCTCTAGGTGAAAACTATGATGCCCTAAACATCGGTGGTCATGAAATACCAGAAATTCGTTATGCTGATGATACAATATTACTATCAACATCACAAAATGGTTTAGAAAACTTATTAACCTCACTCCAAAGAAATAGTGAAAATCATAACTTATTTCTTAACATAGCAAAAACAAAGATAATGCATACAAACAAAACTGACATGGAGAAGGAAATATATGTTAATGAGGAAAGATTGGAAGTGGTGGAAAATTTCGAATATCTTGGGTCACTGGTTACCAACAATGGTGACACAATGAAAGAAATTAAACGGCGACTATCAATTGCTCTTCAAAGACTAAAACAACTGAATAAATTATGGAATTGTACAGATAGAATTACAAAGGTCAGATTTTTAAGAGCATGCATCTTTCCCATTGCAACATACGCCTGTGAGACCTGGACACTTACTAAACAAGCGGAACAGCGCATAAATGCATTTGAATATAAATGTTACAGACAGGTTCTAAGAATATCTTGGGTAAAGAAAAGAACAAATGCATCCATACTTCAAGAGCTGAATATTGAAGAGGGTTGGCTAGTAAAGACAATAAAACAAAGAAAATTGAAATATTTTGGTCACTTGAAACGTCATGGAAGTCTAGAGAGAACAATAATGGAGGGGTATATGCCTAAGAAGAGAGGAAGAGGAAGGCCAAGGAGAAGATGGGTGCAGGATGTGGCGGATGATCTCCAGATGGGTGTATCAGACGCAGGACATCTTGCTCAGGATAGGAAGGTTTTCCGGAGGGTTGTTATGGCAGCGAGGTTCCGCGAGGGACATGCTACTGAATGAATGAATGAATGAGGTGAAAACTCCATAGTCTTCTCTGATAATCTTCTCTTGGTGAGAACAGAACCTTTTGTGTTATTTCCTCACCCTGAACAGGCGAATGCTGAGAGTAGCTGAAGCTTTAACAATTAACAACCACCACCACCCCCACCCGCTCAGCTGTTTTAATAAAAACAGAAGGATTTCATTGTAAAACTGAAGTTACCCTAACATCATATTTGTGAGGTGATGTGTGTTTCTTGTGTGAACGATTCTTTTGACTGGGATATGATAGTTTGTTGGGAAACGAGTATACAGACACATTATGTGGTTACGACCGCATGCTCATGAGCTACTGCATGCCCGAGTAGACAAAGAGCTGATGCATGCCAGAGTAATCAGCCTCAATGTGAACAGAAGAGTTTAAATTCAAGAAAAGACACAATTTAGAAGTCAGAAAGAAATAACACCAGAAGCGCTTGAGGTGCCAATTACACTTAATGAACTGGGGTTGGCCATTTCAAAGCTGAAAATGCGAAAGTCACCAGCAGCAGATGGTATATCAAACAAAATGATCAGAAACTTAGGAACAGTGGCCAAAACAAAGCTTTTACAGATATTTAATGCTTGATGGGCAACAGGGAATGTTCCACAGATCTGGAGAGAGAGGCAATTATGATACCCCTCATAAAGCCTGGGAAAGACAGTTCTAATGCCTCCAACTACAGACCGATCAGCCTCACAAGCTGTCTCTGCAAAACAATGGAGCGCATCACCAACCTCAGACTACAGTGGTACCTTGAAAGTGAAAACATCATTACACCACAGCACGCGGGCTTTAGAAAGTTTCTACTCTACGGAAGACCAGACAACATACCTCTCCCAAGAAATAGGGGATGCTTTTCAATATAAGAAACTAGTACTCGCGGCATGGATAGATTTAAGGAAAGCTTTTGATAAGGTTTGGAAGGAGGGGCTTTTGAAGAAATTGAGGAACTATAAAGTAAATCAAAAAATGTACAATTGGATTAAAGCATATCTACATAACAGAAGAGCCCGGGTACAGGTACATGGTTTCAAAAGTAAGAAAGTTCTACTGCGACAAGGTGGTGTCCTTTGGCCAACACTTTTCCTCTTATTTATCAACGATCGGTTGTTGAGATACCAAATGGAATCAAAATGGCAATGTATGCCGACGACCTGGTACTGTGGTGCACCAATGAATATGCAACGATAGCCACATGAACACTACAGCGGGCTACAAATGCACTTGAGGCATGGGTGAATAGATGGTGTGTCAGCATTAACACAGACAAATGTAGCACCACACTCTTCACCCTCTTCCCAAAGCAAAAAGACACCATCATAAAAATAAACGGAATACCCTAAGAGATGATAAAGAGCCCACATACCTAGGAGTCACAATTGATGACAGGTTGATTTGGAGAAAACATATCAACAAGGCAGCAACCAAAGCCAGGAGGAAGACGGCAATACTAAGAAAACTAAGTTGAAAAACATGTGGAGCAGATGGGAAAATACTCAATAAAGTATACAAGCAGAGCATACTTCCATACTTGGAATATGGGTCAACTGCATGGTGTTCAGCATCTAGTACCACATTAAAGGAGCTGGACAAAGTGCAAAATCAAGCGCTCAGAGTCATCCCAGGAGGGATGAAATTAACCCCCTTATTAGAAATGGAGAAAGCTGGGAAAACACTGGCACTGAGAGAACGCAGAGATACAAAGTTGCAAATACAAGCTGAAAAGTTCCTCAGTATGCCAGATCCCCCGATGGAAAATAGATTTAAGAACCTAGCCTTGGGACGGTTAAAAAGAAGCAGCTTTATTCACCAAGAAAAAAGAATATGTAGACAAACTACTGAAATTCCAGAAATTGGTTGCCAACTTAAAAGTATTCCGGAACAAACCCCATGGAGAGAAAAATGCAAACTAACGGTACAAATCCAGACAAATGTGATAGGGATATTTGACAAGAAAGAGCAAGATAGTGTACAACGCAGAATGGTCACCCTCGGTGATATTGATGAAGAATACCCACAAGAACAATGGGTCAGAATCTATACAGATGGGTCCGCACAAAGTGCAGTTAGAAATGGTGGTACATAGAATTCCCAGATGGTACTAGGGATACGTCCAGCCTACCAACCGGAAAGTACTGCCATAACCATGATGCAGAAACTCAAGCTATCAAGATAGCAATAGAGAAACTGCCCAATACCAACCCTTGGCTCACAGTATGTGGTAATGCTGACAGATGCTAAATCAGTACTTGAAGCACTCCAGTCTAGGAAACTACCAGAATTGCAAACACTGCTGACGCAACTCAGCCTTCAGCGAAGAGTCGTAATGCAGTGGATACCGTCTCATTGTGGAGTGCATGGAAATGAGAAAGCTGATCAACTGTCAGGGGAAGGTGCGACAAAAGTGCAGCCGGATGTACCAGCCACGTACCACCAAAAGAAAAGATTAAATCGATCAGGAAACCACCAGCCCCAGCACAAGACGACTATTTTGTTATGGACAGACCAGAACAAGTCATTATCATCCGCCTCAGAACAGGGCACAACCGATTACATAACCACATGTACACACAATTCAAGATAGGTGTATCAACCATGTGCACCTGTGGAAATGTGCCCCAGACAGCAGAGCATGTACTCCAGGACTGCACCGAATTTGACGCATTAAGGCAAACCTTTTGGCCAGAAAGAACGACAGTGGAATGTAAACTCTATGGACAAATGAATAAACTAACAACGACAGTGAAATTTATACAAGAGACAAATCTGTTGATATAGACAACTTATTTCAGGCGAACGAAAGAAGAAGAAGAAGAAAGAAGTGTTCAGGGCTATACTCCGATTAACGGTCCTTAATCATCTACGCAGAAAATTAGCCCTAACAGAGCCTCAGTCATTTCTAAAACTCGCATTTCTTTCGCGGCGAATCAACCGCGTCAAAAGTAGAATTAATTGCGCAAAAATTTTTCGCGAAACGAAACGGATTTTTTTTAGGACGATTAAACGGCAGCAAAACTGGGACTAACTAAGGACGAAAAATTAGCAAAACGCAAGAATCCATCGGATATGGCTATCCTACGGCAGGGCCTCATTTATATGTAAGTTGCGGACCACTTTCCGGCGACTATAGTGCCACCTCCGAGCGTATCCCCCGCGCCGCTACGCGCGGAGCAGAAGGGGCTTAACTAGATGGCTGGGACTCACAAGCAGCAGCTACCGCTTCTCCTGCAGCTTCCTCCTATGTATTTGCTCGTGAGTCCTCTGGGATACGGAGGTGGCCCTATAGTCGCCGGAAAAAATCTTACAATTTTCATGAGCTACATCCTCCGTCGCAAGTACAGGCGTGGTCGCATTCGCCACGGTCACTGGGTGGTCGAGTTAGTGGAGCGTCATACAGGCCGCTGCTGGTTTGAAGTTGTCCCGAGGCGAGATGCGCGTACATTAGAACGCGTCATTGCTGATCACGTGTTGCCCGGAACGAGAATTGTGACTGACGCTCGGCGAGGCCAGAGCAACATTTGAAAATTATTGCATGGTATTTACGACCACACTATATTTGGCGGAGCTCCCAAGACGTCACGGCAAGAAAGAACAGATATTCGGGCACTATTTGCAACTTCTGAGCCACAATTTTCACATATAAAGGATTTAATTATCGGTAAGTAGTAGACTTCCCCCATTTCCTTATACTTTTCGTTCCTTATATTTTTCGAGTTACAACATTTAAATCGTTGTAGGGCATGACCTAATGAGGCTCTGTTAAGAGCCTCATTTTCTGCGTAGATAATATAGGACGGTTATTCGGAGGATAGCCGGGTTCATTAAAAGTTACCCTACTAGGTCAAGTGGTGATTGTGACTTTTCGGCGATTAAAACAATGTAACAAGAGAGAACTGTGATGTGTAGCTCCGTGGAATTAACTTATTTCGTGTGCTTCATTATGTGTTGATGTAACTCTGTAGTAATGCATGCGACGACATAGAGCAAAATAGTTTTTGCTTCTGTCACAACAGGTAAACCTAAGATGCTTTGCTCTGTTACTTACCCTGCTCCTACATGACGCCACTAGGTCAGACGGTAAGCAGGCGATTTATGTTTTTGTTTTAAATTAACTCTTTTTGTCCGTAGCAGTAGAATACAATGTGCTGGCTGTATGTTAAAACCGGCAATCTGCCTTCTATAGTTAATCAATCAGGTACCGTTTCCACAAATTACGGTTGGATCCATGAATCTTCTATACTCTGTGTCTCTCATGTTTGTTGTACACTCTGAGGTTGCTGTTCACCTATCTTTGATGCTATCCTTGCACTTTCCTCACTGACCACCTCTTGCTTTCTTACTTTCAATTTTTCCCTTTCTTTATTTTTTTTTTTTATTTTTTTTAAATAAGAGTGTTGTTCATTTTGTGTAGCCAAAATAAATATCTTGTCTTGTAAAATGCAGCAGATTGTTCTTACAAGCAGGTCATGAAAGATTATTTATGAAAGGTTTGCTGAAATTAGGCGTATTATAGAAGAGGATTGATGGAGGGTTTACTGAAAATGGATGTCATGAGGTTATGTAAGCGAAAAACCAAAACACAACGTACCCACCTCGCTTTTGGTTAGTTGCGTATCCTTTACATGACGTTGCAGAACCAACCCCAACAGCCCCTGGCTGTTGTGTGGTTTCACTAGGCAAATTTACGTCCAGTAGTTTGCCATCCCGCAGCTGGGATCGAACCCGGTACCCCGGCATTACGAAGCGTTAGCATTGACTTAGCAACAGAGCCGACCCACCTCGCTTATAAGGACATTAGCAATAGCAGCAGCGGCGGCGGCGATGGCAGCAGCAGCAGCATAAGAAGAAGAGGAAGAGGAGGAGAATCAAAGTACCGAATAAAACGAAAAAAAAAAACAACAAATTAAAACGAGGTGTATATTTGGTTACATTCGCAGTAAATGACAGTCAAAACAAACAACGCATCAGTAAGAAAGTTGTCGTCAGCAATCAGAAACACAGAAAAAAAATGTAATAAAAGACTAGATACCATTAAAAAAAATGGGATTCAATGACATTCACATTTTTAGCTTTATGGTGCACCAGTTATTATATACATAAGCGTGGAATCGAAACAAAAACCAACGTACAGCCTTGAATGAATGGATCGTTGCCGAAAGCCTCCTATTAGATTCTGGCGCCAGCTGCCGATTTGTGCTTGTAAGGTGTGTTTCAAGTGTTAGCTATTATTGTCTCCAGGACATGCTAGCTTGTTGTAAAACAAGCAGACAGACAGACATATTCTGTGGTTCTGCACCACATGTTTTGTGGGATGCATTTTTCGTTTTTTTTGAAGACACACACTGGCTCTTGCCAGGGGCCGCAATATAGCCCGGCCTAATGGCTGAACGCGGTTTCCGGGACCTCTCCACCGGTGATCTTTATCCACAAGTTGGCACTTTGTGTCATCGGATGTTTATCGCTTGTGTGATGTCCTGGTGGGGTAAAATAAACTACTACAACTACCACATGCTTATGAGCAGGTGCATTCTAGAGTAGACGAAGAGCTGATGCACGCCAAAGTAGACGAAGTCAAGGCTCTTTAGGGGTCAACGAACTACGCAGGAGCACGAAAAGATTATCATGGCCTGGAGAGAATGATACAGCAGGGAGTAACCAGGTGGTCTGGCTGACACTTTGCAATCACAGGAAAAGCAAAACGGACAAGCAGACAAAATTAGTACCTTCGGAATTTCTTCTTCTTCTTCGCGTTCACCAGCTGTACACTCTGGCGGAAAGTTCTGGTTGATCGTCCACTACTGAACTGCAGTCCCGCTCCAGAACCTGAGTGTTGCGTGTGCATCAGTTTTACAGATCTCATTCTCTTGAATACAGACTGTTGGTTCCTTGCCTCTCCGGCAGATGCACTCCGACTTCAAAGGAAGCTCCCCAATTAGTCGACTCTTACGACATGCTTTTGGGGAGGCAGTGGGTCTATTCTTGTTTTCCCCACAATGGGGCCTTCGGAATTTGAAGCAAGCTTTGGAGAAAAGAGGAGAAACCGCCGTGGTGTAGTGGCTAGACGCTCATGGCTGTGGATTCGAAGATTGTGGGGTCAAATTCTCATGGCTGCGGATTTAGTTCCCCTTCAAAAACAAGACTTTGGCTTCGAGGTTGACCCAGTCTTAAATAGGCACTAGATAAAGTCCTGACAAGTCAGGGCTGCCTGCGTGATGTTGGCTCTGCAATTTTGCGAAGCCTTCTTACCTGGCGAAGAATGCTCATGTTCTGCCATAATTAGCACCAAGCAAAGATACCTCAATTATAGCCAATATTGCTCTATATAGGTTGAATGTGGTCGATTTTTTGCTTTGTTCTTCATAAATAATGAATGGACAGAAAAAGGCTGTCCAGGAAGGTTTGTCCTCGACGGATTTTTTTTTTAAAAATTCGGATCAATTGTGTCAGTTATATATAACAACAGCTGAGTAGTAAAACGAAATAAGTATTTCAGGACGAAACGAGGGATTAAGATGAGATATTGATGACACATTGGTGACATATTGATGCCATTTTCAATTCTTAATTAACGATAAGCATCGCGATAAATTGGACGAGAAGATAGAATTGAGACACGATAACATGACATTTATAAACTCAGTCTTAGAATGGATGTATCAATATTCTAGGGTTGGTGGGGATTGGGGGGGGGGAACCTATAATATGGATATATTTAGTTCAGATTGGTCGACGTATTAACTAGGGCTGTACCGAATATTCGCTTCGTATTCGCCTCGGGGCTGAATAGTGGACCTAATAACTATTCGGTATTCGGCCGAATAGTTGCGGTCGGGACGAATACGAATAGTGGTTACCTTACTTCCGTTCCTGGACTGGTAGAAATTAAACAAATCAAGATTTCCCACCTTGGTTCATACTGTCCAGTGTTGTCTCTGTGCACCACCTACGAGCGTACCAAGTGAACGTCTGTTAAGTAACTCTGGAAATACCTTCAGTGAGACAAGAAGCTGTCCTAATGCTGACAACATGGAACATTTTTTTTTGGGTGTGGAAAGCTAATGCCGCTGTCATGGATTAATTAAGCTGTCAGTGAAAATTTACAAGTTTAGTTACTTGTTAAAAAAACTAAGAATACTTTCACTCCTAGGTATTAGTTACCACAGACTGACTGACTGAAGAATGCAAAACATGAAATGTATTTAAATGTTTACTATTCTGTACTACATTTTGTAAAGTAAAATGTCAGCGTACATTTGACATTGTGGATGTTTTCTTTTTAGATCTATTTTATACACGAAAGTGGAAGAATGGGCCTCAGTTTGAATAGTGGGAAGACAGAAGTAATGGTGGTATCAAAGAAAATTATTACTCCTAAATGTGTAATGAAAGTCAATGGTTTTATTTTGGGACAAGTACGAAAATTTAAGTATCTGAGCACATGGCTAACATCATATGGAAGATGCATTACTGAAAGGCCCGACGCTGACAGCCCACTATTCACCTTTTAGCCCACGCCTGCCCAACTAGCCGCGATGACAGCCGAACCAGCCAACCATCCAGCCCGAAGAATACCTCACAGCTCGCAATCAGCCAGGCATGATGTCGACCGCCAAATCTACTCCCACCCACCCACCCGATCCAGGCCGCCCCAGGCAAACACTACTAGTCCTTCTCAGGACTAGTAGGCATCCATTCCCAATCAGCGTTGCAGAAAAAAGCAAGGAATTAGGCGTGAGTACACGTCACCAAAACAAAATGAAACCGTACACAAACAAGGACGCAAGTAAAGCAAGGCCCCAGAGGCACGCTAAAGCGTTCGATTTTTTTAAAAAATTTTCAAGTCAAGTCAAGCAAGGCAACAACATTGCAAAGACAGGCTGTGAGGGATTCAGCTGCGATCTTAAGTGTCCCGTCTAGTCTGCGACAAAGTCAGGATTGCATATTTAGCATGGCGGATGTGGAATGAACAAAAAGCGATGAAAGAAGAATCAGAAAAAGAAGAACAGAAAAAAAGAAGGGGAAGAAGAAGAGGTAGAAGAAGCAGTAGAGAAAAAAATAACAAGAAGAAGAAGCAACACCACCACAATTATTTTATTAAATCAGATTTAATGTCGATGCCCCTTCTCAGACATCTATTTTTTACTTTTTTTTTTATCTTGTGGTTTCCTGTATTTAATACTGAGTGTTTCCATCTTCACAACAACTGTCTTTGCAAGCAGCAGGAGCCTGTCCTGAATACTGGGAAAAACTTTCTGGCGATGTTGAAGATAAATGTTATCTCTTTGTAAGACCACTGCTTTCATGGTTTGATGGTGTGGTAAGTTACGTTATCTGTCTGTCTGGCTTCTGCTTGTCCGCCTACCTACCGACCCATAGGTCTATCTATTCCCCACCGACCCAACTATCTATCTATCTGTCTGCCTGCCACCTACCTTTCCACCTACATACCTACCTAAACATCGACCTCCCTACCTGTCTTCTTTGTGTGTCTGCCTGTGCATGTGTATTCTTATGTTTTAATTGTGTATGAGAGTATATTTAATTGGAAACTAATGTGTTATTTTTTGAGGTGTTTTGTTACTAGGAATGTGGTACTATTCCCATAAATATTTCCGTGGCCTTGCATCGGAGGACCGAGAAAGCACGAGAACGCACGAGAACGCACGAGAACGCACAGTGTGCGGGGACGACGATTGTGCTAAAGTATCGTAACAGAACCCTATTTTATCCCTTTACGTCATGCTTGTAAGGCGGCAGGTGGTCCCTTCTTGTTTACACAAAACTGGCGCCCCAGAGCTGGCGCCCCAGAACCTGCAAGGAGATTTTCTCTGTCTACCGGCTTGTCTACCTATATGCTTGACTGATACCTTGCGGGTTTGTTTGGCTTGTCTAGCTTGCATGTCCTTAAATTTGTGTCTTTTTGTTTGCCCGGATGCATCCCCGTCTGTCATTCTGTCTGCCTTTTTCTGTGCTGTTTTTGTCTTGTGTGACTCATGTGATCTAATTTTTTATGTTATGCTTTTGGTAACTTTCAGAATTTTTGCAAACGTTGGAATGCAAAAATGCTCGAGATTGACAACGTAGCAAAGGATAGAATTATTGTCAGAGAAATGAAAAAGAGGGGCAGTAAGTTTATTAGTTAGAGATAGATAAAAATACTCATTAAAAAACCAACAGTACAAAGTAATCTAATTCTGTATTCATTAGAAACGTTTTCAAAGGAAGAAGATAGAGTTGGCATGTTTGTAGAATGCCTGGTGACACGGTAACCGAATAGCACTTAGATGGATGCCAGATGGGAAGAAAAGAGGCGTAGACGAATTAAATGAATGTATAATGAAATTCTCGTCGTCTGAGGCTCAGGCGTTGCGAACGCGCTTCGTAATGCCGGCTTCGATCCCATCTGCGGGCCTTGCGCCTTGCGTTAGTTTCGACAGTTTTATCGAGACGCCGGACGTAAATTGCTCAGAAAAATTACAACCAAAAAAATGCTTGGGATGGTTCTGCAACGTCCTGTAAAGGATACGCATCTAACTTTATAATGCCATTTTATACCATGGACAGAAAGTCGGTGGACCGGCAGCAGTTTAGATTACTTGGGAATGCCCTGCATATCAGCAATGACACGAAGAAGACGTAGACGTGTAGAAAAACAGACAGGTAACAGACATTTGGGCATATGGACAGAGACAGCAGATAAACAGACACACAGACGGATGGACGAACGGACTGACAGACAAATAACAAAAACAACAGCAACAACAACTGCTACTACTACTTTTACTACTACTACCACTACTACTACTGCTGCTACTACTGCTGCTTCTACTACTACTGCGGCTGCTTACTACTGCAAACTCCAGCTGACCAATCTACAACTAACTACTGCTAACTAAACTGCTACTACAAACTGCTAATTAAACTACAGCTGGCTACTGCTAACTAAACCACTACAAAAAAAAGAATGCTAACTAAACCACTACTAACTACTGCTAACTAAACTACTAATGACTACTGCTAACTAAACCACAACTGACTATTGCTAACTAAATCACTTTTAACTACTGCTAACTAAACTACTACTAACTACTCTTAACTAAATTACCGCTTAAAACATTACTGCAAACTACTACTAAAATACTGCTAAATGCTGCTAACTAAACAAATACTAACTACTACTAATTAAACTAATACTAACTACTGCTAACTACTGCTACTAGGTACTGCTAACTAAACTACTGCTAACTAAACTACTGCTAACTAAACTACTACTAACTACTGCTAACTAAACTACTACTAACTACTGCTAACTAAACTACTACTAACTACTGCTACCTAAACTCTGCTAACTACTGCTTATTATTAGTAACTAAACTATTACTAACTACTGCTAACTAAAGTAAAACTAACTACTGCTAAATAAACTAATACTAACTACAGCTAACAAACCGTCTTCATGAAGACAAAATTGATGTGGCATGCATCCAAGAGACATAACTCAATGCCCTGCACATGAGACATTCTTCACAAAACTGATCACAGTGTACTAGATCAGTTAGCAGGCAGTGATCACAGACCAGTAAAGCTTGTTGTAAATATAGATTATGTCCCACAGGAGCAGAAACCGTTGCCTCGATGGAATTACAAACTAGCAGATTGGGATAAATTTGCTTTGCTGATAGACGAGTACTATAAAAAAATAAAGACACGATATGACAACATGAAGACAACAGTAGAAACTCTAAACAAAGCAATACTGCAGGCAGCAAATGAGTGAATTCCAAGAGGTGTAGTGAAAAATTACAAACCATACTGGACTAAAGAACTGCAGATCCTGGATGAAAAAGTCGAAGAGGGCAGGAAGACATCAGAGAGAGAGAGAGAGAGAGAGAGAGAGAGAGAGAGAGAGAGAGAGAGAGAGAGAGAGAGAGAGAGAGAGAGAGAGAGAACAAACAACTGAAGCAAACATTTCTTTCAAAGCCATCCCATCTCAGCAAAATACAAAAGAAGATCAAATGAAACAACCAGAAATACCTAGCAAAAAAAAAAAAAAAAAAAAACAGAAAGCCTCAACTTGGACAAAGATGGAAATAGATTGTTGAAATATGTAAAAGCCATGAACAATGAAGAGCCTAGTAACTAAAAATAAATAATAACTATTAAACACGGTAGCAACATACTAACAGGACGAAAGGCTGCAAATACACTGATGGAATACTATGCAAGGGCAAATCACACTTATATCACAACAGAACACACACTTAAAAGCAATGAAAGAGCAACGGACGTGTCAAAATAACACAGAGAAATCAAAATCTATGATAGAAAATCTGAATATGGAAGAGCTGCTAACCATACTACAACTAACTACTGCTAAGAAAACTTTTACTGACTACCTCTAACTAAACTACTACTAACTACTGGTAACTAAACTACTACTAACTACTGCTAACTAAACTACTCCTAAATTAACTACTAATAATAACTTCTAACTAAACTACTGCTGGCTACTGCTAACTAAACTACTACTATTGCTAACAAAGCTCCTACTAACTACTGTTAACTCAACTACTAATAATAATTGCTTACTAAACTACTACTAACTTAACTACTGCTAACTAAACTACTACTGACTGCTGCTAACAAAACTACTACTAACTAGTGCAAACAAAACTACTACTAACTACTGCAAACAAAACTACTACTAACTACTGCTAACTAAACTACTGCTAACGACTGCGCTCTGATCTACTGTTAACTAAACTACTATTAACTACTGCTAACCAAACTACTACTTACTACTGCGAAGACTATTACTAACTACTGCTAACTAAACTACTACTAACCGCTTTTTAGCTAAACTACTACTAACTACTGCTAAGTAAACCGCTACTAACTTCTACTAGCAAAACTGCTTCTACTACTTATAGTTCTACTACTCTTCCTGTTACTACTACCGCTGGTCTTGCTACTGCTGCTGCGACTACTACTGTGGCTGGTGCGCTTATCTGCGGTGGCATGGTTGGCACGTTGCCTGTAGTTTTTTGCAATGCTCGAAAATAACCAAGGTGATTAACGTATTCTATTTCAGTGCATTGGGTGTGGTTAGCAGCCCACATTCTTGCCGGAACAAAAGTTTGGAGTCGGATTTCTAACAACACTAGGATTAAATACACAAACTTCTACTGCCCAAACCCGGACAACTATCAAGGAAGTAAGAAACTCAATTACAGTTATATTTTAATATATTTATATTTTATATATGTATATATATATATGACTCAGAAAGCATGCTGCGGAAGATCAAGACAGGTATGCTTCGTCCAGAGTGGCATGCCTCGCTGCGGAAGACACGAGTAAGGATTAATGTCTCGATTTTTTTCACCAGGTTATGCCGGTGTGTTGGGAAATGAACAGGCGAACAGACTGGCTGGCTCTGCACAGCTTGGTGGTATACTGACACATGATAAGGCAGACGTGGTTAGTGCCTTGTGGGAGAGCTTATACAGTTCGGATGAGCAGATTGATCAACACAGTGGGGTGAGATTGATGCAGTTGGGAGTGACGATAGGTTCTGGCAGATGCTCGAGGCTTAGAGGAAAGGCAAAACGGACGTTTAATCAGAATGCTACTGGCACCATTTGTATCGGAACTCTTCGCTGGCTGCTGAAGATGGGGACGGAGTGCTTATGGGAATGCCTAAATGCTGTGATGTCGGTTCTTGAATCAAATCAAATCAATCAAATTACAGTTATAACTTATACCAATTAATTCATTTTGAATTAATACTGGAACGCGGAGAGTCCAGGTGGTGTTAAAAACCCTTGACTGCATACCTAAACGTCTTAGCATCAAATGGGCGTCAAGACTGGTTCTTTTCCAAAGTCTATCTATCTTGACTCCTAAGTCGACCTAGCCAAACAATAGGTAAGAGGAAATGTCACGGGTAGTCAGGGCGGTAGGCGTGATGTTGGGTGCATCACGTGTCGTGTGCCATATGGTCTGTGACAGGGAGGCGAAACTTGTTTTGGCTCGCAGACTACTTTCATTCTAGAAATCACTTTTCGATCAGCTGTATAGACCATAAAGACAAACTAATAAAGAGAAGGGTAAAGATACTGACCGTAACAATTAAGCATAGTTTAACACATTCAAGTAGTCGCCGCGGCGGAGCCAGCCTTTGAGTGGGTACCGGGTGCAGTCCCGGGAAGTAGAGGCGGCCGATGTGATGCTGTCTACATAACATATCTTGTGCCTATGGTCTATAAAATTTATAGCCCTATATGCCCTATACACACAAAGACGTGGAAAAGGGTCCTTTACTTTTTTATTTTACTTTTTACATATTCAAAAAGTATTACAATTTTTAATGAACATTAAATACTGTAGTTTAAAAAACAACAACTAGAATTTAATTTTTCTAAGAGTTGCTACCAGACACTTGATACAGTAATCTATCAACGAGTTTATCATGATGCAAATAATAACAAGTAACTGCTTCTCTCAAGCTGAAAATCATCCGTTATTCATTTCGACTCCTGAGATGTTATGTCATTCAATGTAAACTACATTGATTCACATATATATGTAGTGGCAAAATCAAGAGGTCGTCTAAGGAGAAAATGGACTGTATAAAATAAAAAAGATCAAGGCGTTTCTAAGTCTATGTGTAAGTTTGTGCTTCTAATGTTACAAACGAATTAAATATGTATGTATTTCTCCATGTTTTTGTTAGCAGTCC
>CAJHNH020001622.1:41186-53686 GCA_905116865.2 Candidula unifasciata | reverse complement strand
GGGGTCAGTATACCTAGGAAATGAGCGGAGTAGACGCCCACAGACACAACAGCGTACACTGAGTGTCTAAAGAGGGAGGGAGGGGTTGGCCAATAAGGCGTAACCAGTGTTGGGTCGTGGGGATGACATTAGTCCATCCGCATGGAATAAAGGTAGTGCCTGTGCTAGCGAACAAATACCAACAAACAGACAGGCAGGCCGGGTGGCAGTCCCCTGCTGGTGCGATTCTGTCTTCCCGAATGGGCCTCCGTGTCAAAACATTGCGAAGGCAGCGTGGTCAGGGCTGTCAAATCTATCTGTCATTATCCCACACAAAGCCCAAACACGATGCTCCAAAACACACACACACACGCACACACACACACACACTCACAAGCAACAATGTATCCTGCGTTGGAAATGCGCACAAAATAGCAGTCCATGATAAGGAAACAGAACCACCGAGAAAAAAGCACCGCTGCCATCCGCCATTTTGAAAACGGAAGTCCACGCTCACTTGTAAAAGCTAGCTCATAAGAAGAAGTAAAATAGTTTGTTGTAATTAAAAGTTTGTAAAACTGGCCTTTAGTTGAAGTTTTCTAGTTTTTTACATCACATAATTTATGTCCTTTTTAGGTCCTAATGGTAACCGTGGAGTCAATATGAGCATACATCCATATTTAGATAACCGTCGGCAGGAGAAAACCCAAACAAGCAGATAATACATTGGAGGAATTCAGATGCACCATCTAGACCTAATGAAATTTGTAATAAAACATTGAAAACTGAAAACAGATTCGTAATTTGTGTATGTATATATGTGTATACGCGCGCGTGCGTGTGTGTGTGATAATACATAAATCAGTATCATGTAACTTTAGTTTCAGATACCCCTCTACGCCTTCATATCAAACTGTCCGATATCTTCTCTCTTGATCCTCATTTTCGGTTCTTTTCTTTCAATTGACTCAATCTCGGTTACTCAGAGACTTCGCTGGGAGTTCCGCCGTCCGATTGTATAAGGGTTTTAGGATTTAAAATGAACACCGACTAGCACTAACCCCTGCCCCCCCCCTCCCCCCACCTTCCCTTTCCCTCCATATTGGACTTTCAAGGAAACTATCCACGAAATCTGGAAGTAACAGAAATTGAATGAATTTGTCTCTGTTTCATGGCGTTTCATCAGTTCTCGTTATGCCTAGGGGCACATGAGGCTTCAGAGAGGACTTTCCATGCTTTCCTGTCCAGTGGAATCTTCAGTACAGTTTTCCATGTCAAAGATGCCGCACTCAGGTCACTTTCCATCGTTCATCTCCATGTTGTTTGTTTTTGGGCGCCCCTGTTTTCTCTTTCCCTCTGGTGTCCATGTGAGAGCTGTTTTGGCAGGTATATCAGAAGTCATTCTCATAAGGTGGCCAAGCTATTTCCATCTTCTCTTGGTAATCATACTGTTTAAAGTTTCTTGGTTTGTGGCTTGAAGTAGTTTAGTGTTTGAGATTGTATTTGGCCAGAAAATTTTGATAATTCTATGTAGACATGTGTGGTAGAAGGTGGACAGCTTGTGTGTATCCTTTTTGGTCATTCTCCAGCATTTCGCTCCATAAAGAAGAACTGGCAAAATGATGCTGCTGTAGAGTCGAAGTTTTGTTCCTCTGCAGTAATTGTTGGATTTCCAGATTTGCCTCATCCTTCCAAAAGCAGCTCTAGCTTTGTTCAGGCGTGACTATATGTCTTTCTCTGTCCCTCCCAATAGGGACACCACAGTGCCAAGATATGTGAAATGTTCTATATTTTTAAGTGATTGGTTACTTATGGTCACTGGTTGTTGGTTTGGACTGTTTGTCATGATCTTAGTTTTCTTTGTATTTATTCTCAGTCCCACCATTTCTGCTGTGCAGTGTAGTCTGTTACTTTTCTCTTGTATATGTTCATGTTGATGTGACAGGAGTGCTATATCATCTGAAAAATCAAGGTCCTCAAGCATGGTGAATGGAGTCCTTCGTATGCCTCTTAATGCCCTGTCTACTGTGTTCTTTAGTATCCAATCAATCACAAGGTTGAAGAGGAGAGATGACATAACACATCCCTGTCTTACACCTGTCTTTACTGGGAAAGATGTATTGTACTTTTTATACTGCAGGAAAAGTCTTTATAGAAGAGAGCAATTATGTTGACTATTTTTCTGGAATTCCATAATGTCGCAAAATTTCATGGCGTTTCCCAGCTATAAACTCGGGTGGAAAATTCTAATTGTTCGTCCACTTCTGGACTTAGGTCTTGTTCCAGAACTTATGATTTTGCTCGCCTAACCGTTTTACAAATCTGGCATACAAATGTGCCTACTGTTGGTTCCTTGCCTCTCAGGCACATGCACAACAATATCAATAGAATTTATTTGATTTGATTTGATTCAAGAACCGACATCACAGCACTCGGGGCATTCCCATAAGCGCTACGTCCCCATCTTCAGCAGCCAGCGAAGTGTTCCGATACTAATGGTGCCAGTAGCTTTCTGATTAAACGTCTGTCTTGTCTCCTGTGAACCTCGAGCTTCTGCCAGAACCTCTCGGCACCCCCAACTGCATCAATCTCACCCCGCTGTGTTGATCAATCTGCTCATCCGAACTGTACAAGCTCTCCCACAAGGCACTAACCACGTCTGCCCTATCATGTAGCAGTATTCCACCAAGTTGTGATATCAATGGAAAAACCGCCATATTGTCGACGTTTGTTTACGACATGCGGTGGTTCTATCGCCTTTATTTAAAAATTTGCTAAAACGTCTTTGACACACAAACACACACACACACACACACTATATATATATATATATATATATATATATATATATATATATATATATATATATATATATATATATATATATCAAGGAAGATTGGCTAATAAACAGCATCCTTTCTCGGAATCTTAAATATTTTCGTCATATCATGCGCCACAATGTATTGGAAAATAATTATAGCAGAAGGCATGGTACCAGGAAGGAGGGGCAGGAGCCGACCGACACGAAGATGGGCACAGGATATAAGTGACTCCTTGAGTATGAAAGTACATGAGGCGGGAGACCGAGTTTCTTTCAAGCAGACTGTGATGAGAGCGACGTTCTGCAAAGGACCTGCTACATGACGATGATGATACATATATTAATGCATGTATATAAAACTAGCCTAATTATATTTGATCAGAAATAACATTCTTTGTCTACTACGTACATCAGTACTCTACCATGTTTTTCTGCCCAGTTTGTTACCAAGCTGTTGTGGCGGCTTTCAGTTAGTGCAAATAGTTTTCTGGGGCAAGAACTTGGATCTTCAGTTCATTTAATGTTGAAATCTTTCAAGAAGATAGATAGCTGCAGAGGGGTGAGATAATGACAAAATGCTTAGCGTAAATATTGATTTCACTGGAAAGTGATTTTCCCTTCCACATTTTTCTTTTGAAATAAATTAAGAATTGGAAGGTGTTTTTTCCCCAGCATTTTTAGTTGATCTTATACTATTATTTCCTTCATTAAAAAAAAAAAAAACATTTTTTACAATGCTTTTTTTTTTTTTTTAAATAAAGCTAGGGAATTTTAAGACAAACTGGCACAACTAACGTCAGCATTTTAAATGTTTTTTTTTTTATTACACTTATCATTGGATCCAGTTTACAAATCAACATTAAAAATAATGATGTACCATTTCTTAAAGGTACCAAAACATCAGGCGTTTTGCTAGATAATGGCCAAATTACCAGATATGCACGAAAGTACCAATTTCGGCAGCCCTGTTCCGGCACCCCATTTTGATTTAAAAAAAAAATAGACCCACTGTTCCCCCTAACGTAAATCGTACAAGGAAACTAATTAGTGAAGTTTTCTTCGACATCAGAGTGCACAAGCCAGATCGTAACACTTATGCTATGGAACACGATCAAAGTCTAGAAGTAAACAAACAACCAAAACCTTCCGCCGGAGTTTACAGCCCGTGGACGATTTGAAGAAGCGGGATTTAATCTGTTATTTTCCAGAGATAAATATTCAAAAGGACTTTTTCATTAGCTTCCTTTTCTGCCCATGATTATCTTATGATTTGTTTTTTAAAACTATAGTTCTCAGTTTTCGACGAATTTATGACCAATCGTTTGAATGTACATTATTCACTGCCGTACGTCAGGACTTCTTGTCTCGAAAGCTGAAGATGTAATGCCTGTTTTTTTTTTTTTCTTCTCATTTATTTTTCTTACTCCTCCCTTGTCTTCTTCCTCCTCCTCCTCCTCCTCCCACTTCTGTTTTCTTCCTCTCCTTCTTCTTCCCCTTTCCTTCTTCTTCTTCTTCCTCCTTATCTTTCATCTTCCTTCTACTTCTTTCTTTCTGCTTTCTCCTCGTCCATCTTCTTCTTCTTCTTCTTCTTCTTCTTCTTCTTCTTCTTCTTCTTCTTCTTCTTCTTCTTCTTCTTCTTCTTCTTCTTCTTCTTCTTCTTCTTCTTCTTCTTCTTCTTCTTCTTCTTCTTCTTCTTCTTCTTCTTCTTCTTCTTCTTCTTCTTCTTCTTCTTCTTCTTCTTCTTCTTCTTCTTCTTCTTCTTCTTCTTCTTCTTCTTCTTCTTCTTCTTCTTCTTCTTCTTCTTCTTCTTCTTATGATTATAATTCGTCTTTTTTTTACATCCCTTTTCATCTCAGGCTGCAACTGAGTTGCGGCCGTTGAAAGTTTGGCTGCGATATTAAAACTGCCAGCGGACACACCTAACTTCCTAATGCATTTGTCGCTAGGCTTACCCTTTTCTTTTCTGTTATTAGAATGTATATAAAAAGTAAGAGCTTATTTAGTGTGTTGTGTTTTATTATAGAGCCAATTTTATTAAATGATGAGGAACATTTTCTTGTTTTCTTGTCTGGTTCCTCCGTGTGTGGTGTTTTCTGTCATCTTTGCATCAGTCTAGCTTTGTGTATTTTTACTTCGGTCCTATAGCTGGTTCTATGAGCTTGAAGTGAACGATATTAGGTATTACAGTAAAGTACCTACAGACATGAACAAACGAACTAGCAAACGAACAAATAAACTTTATTTTCAACTGGTTAAGAAATGGGTACGCAGGCTGGTCTAACCTTGTTCTCTTCTAAAATCACAGCTTGCGTACAGATATTTATTCATACATAATTTCATTGGTAAGAACAAACGGTCAGTGATATGTAAGTATTAATTGCAAACGTTGGAATGTGCTCTAACTAAACTTGTATTACTACACTGAAACAATGAGCCAGCATGTTAAAGTCTTCTTTTTTTTTTAAATAGCCACCACATTCACTACCACTCCACTACCAAAATTGCTACTACTGCTACGAGTACTACTGTATATATATATATATATATATATATATATATATATATATATATATATATATATATATATATATATATATATATATATATATAAATATATATAATATCATCATCACCATCAGGTACCTTGCCGACTGGCGTGGGCGATCATGCCTCTCCACAATCTGCGATCTCCTGCAGCAGGTTTAAGTTCGTGTGCTGACATATCTCCATGCCATGCAACAAGACTGTCAAGAATCTTCTCTCGTTGTCTTCCTTTTCCCCTTAAGGACACAAATAGGAGCTAAATCAGCCAGGTTTAACTTGCTGTCCTATGTGGGTAATGACACACTATAAAAAATTCTCGCCAGGTGGCCAAACCATCTGATTTTTTTTTCTTTAATGAATTTTTTTACTTCTAATTTCTTCGTTCCTAATGTTATCTCTTCTTGTCACACCGGCAGCTCTCCTAAGACATCTCCCTTCCTCAGTAACCAACGCAAATATACACGCTAATAATACAACTTGCACATTGATTAAATACCTGCCTCCTTTTCCCCTTTGATGTTGAATACTGTGTCTTGACGCTTCCCTTGGAACTTATTTACCCCTTCCCCCCTTTTCCCCCAGGTTTAAGACTACTGGCATAGCACAGTACAACACTATAGTCAGCAAAGACAGAGCTGTCAACAACAGCCAACCTGACACGTGTGAATAAGGAAACAGTGATTATCTGTCGACACGTGGCCAGGCTTTATCCAACAGCTGCAGTTGTGCATTATTCGTTGAACAATGCTGTTATAAATATGAACTATACTGTGTATTTTTAATAAATATTTATTCAAACTTTTGTAGATCCTACTTTTGTAATCACCGTCTGTGGAGTTAATGAAAAATATACTGCCATTGGGCTTCTTATTTTAGGTATTGTTTTCCACATTACAGCTTTATTTACAATCGATGTTTCTTTTTCCTCCTCCTCCGCATCCTCTCCTTGTTCTTCTTCTTCACTGGCTGTAAACAGTATTAGAATGAGGCATTTGAGAATCAGAAAATAACATAATAAATTGTTGAACAGTCACATTCAAATACCTGCCAATGTTAAGAAACACATGAGCAGCCAAATATACCCTCTCTTCAATAGCCGTGCACAAATAATTGATTTGAAACAAGTAAAAAAAATCATTAAACATGTAGCGTAGATAATTAAATGGTGTTATTCTATTTACCTTTTTTCTTTTTAACGAGCAAAAGCAATGGAGAAGCACAGTTTAATGTCTTTTCTGTCTGTATTTACGTCTTTTTGGGAAGCGAAGGACTGTATAATGTAAGAAATGATAATAACAAGGGGTATAACCGAAGAAGCGGGACAGCAGAGTCGACATAAACATAACATTAGGTCCCTGAGAACCACAAAACCATCACTTGCCCGTGCCAATGTATTACTTGTACATCTGGCAACACTGCTCGAAAGTCAGGCCCCGAATGACGAGAGGGGCAATCAGGGCCATACCCCGAATCATAGAGAGATTCGACCGCATCGGGCGGCACCGTAAAGGGGCCGGGGTGCACAAGCAGTGAAATAAAAATAAAATTTGAACTTTTGATTTGACAGCACGAAACTGTTTGGGGCGGCATTTCGAAGACTTGCGTCATAATGAGAAAATCTACCGCACGGGGGTAGGAAAAATGAGCTGTTTCAACCCACTTATACAGACAAAATACAAGGAATTATGGAATAAACAACCCAACAGTAAACATGCGCAGGATACCATCAACAGACTCAACAGAAAGCAACATGCAGTAATTTTACGTCTAAGAACAGGGCACTGCATGCTCAACTACCACTTAATAAAATAAAGACTGTACAGTCGCCACAGTGTGCATGTCAGTTGGGACCACATACACCGCAGCACATTCTGCAGAAATATCCACTCTACCTACAACTACGAAGAGAGGCCTGACCAAAAGAGCGAAGTGTGCTGTTGTTATGTTGTTGTTATCGATCCAGCGGCGCATGAGCTTTCGCCCTTTGGCCCAATGCCATGTAGTGGAATTTGCATGTTTTCACAAGCTGTTCTTTTCCTCCGTACAAGGTGTTCCACTTGTCTGGTCTCGGAGGGAGTAGCGTTCTTCTTGTCTCACTGAGTTTTGGGCACTCAAAGAGATGGTGTTCAACAGTTTCGTACTGGTAGTTACATAGCTGGCACCCTGGGGAGTGTTGTGGCTGTATTCTGTTTAGGTGTCCATTGAGTGGAGTATGTTGCGTTCTAAGTCCGAAGATGGTGGCCTGGTCCCTTCTTGTTAGATGGTTAATGCTGTCATTAGGATCAGGGCCAGACATATGTCTATAAACCTCTCTTCCAGTGTCTCCCATGGCCCATCTGTTCAACCAAGTCTCTTTGTTTATAGCTCTTATCAGTGTTTTTGCTGTCTGGAGGGTTGTCGCTGTAGGTGGTTGTTCTTGTGTTGCTCCTTTCTTTGCCAATCTGTCAGCTCTGTCATTACCTGGTGTGCCGGAGTGACCTGGAATCCACTGCATTACTATTCTGATGTTGTATGAGGTAATAAGCTAATCGGCATCCAGGATTATGCGATTGGGTTGGACTGTTTGGTTTCTTCGCCTACCAATTTAGTTTTTTGTATAGAATACCTTGGACAGTCAAAAAGAGAAACGAAGAGGTTTTGAAAGACGCGGGAGCCCGAAGACAACTTATCACAGACATCAGAAGGAGACAGTCATAATTTTTCGGCCATGTTATGAGAAGAGGGAAAATAGAACATGTTGTGACCACTAGAAAGATCTGTGGAAGGAGGGATAGAGGAAGACAACGAGAGAAGATTCTTGATAGTCTTGTTGCATGGCATGGAAGTGTGTCGGCACACGAACTGATACATGCTGCAGGAGATCGTGGATTATGGAGAGGCATGATCGCCGACGCCAGTCGGCAAGCCACCTGATGATGATGATGAAACGCAGAGAAATGGAAGTTTCTTACAAATATTCCAGGTGGAAGGTCGGGGCTGAAATGGGGGGGGGGGGGGGGGGGGCCGCCCAACGGAGGCCTAAGCCTTTACGCTACGGTGCCTATGATATAGGATGACGTGGCATTAAACGTATAGTCTTTAGGGCGTTTAGACTTTCTGAACACTTACCACATCGACCATTACCCTAGACAGACAAGTTTAAGACGTCTCAAATCTGAACAGTCTGTTGGTGCATAGAACAGACAGGATGATGCAGGTATGCAGACAATTTCTTTCAAAAGTATACAGTAAAGACTAGAATTTTTTAATTAAAAAAATTTCCGTGAGAGGATCTGTCTGGGGCACTATTATAGGGAAAACAAGAATAGATCCACTGCCTACCCAAAAGCATGACGTAAGAGTCGACTAATAGGAAGCTTCCTTCGAAGTCGGAGTGCATCTGTCTGAGAGGCAAGGAACCAACAGATCTGACAAACGGATGAACAGGCAACAATCAGGTTCTGGAACAGGACTGCAGTCCAGAAGTGGATGAACGACCAGAACTTTCCGCCAGAGCTTACAGCTGGTAAACGCGAAGAAGAAGAAGAATTTAAAAACAAAAATCACAAAACTGTAATTACTGCCTGTAGTTGGAAGCCGCTATGGTTCAGCAGTTAGGCATTTACCTGCAGATCGGAAAGTCACAGGTTCCGGTTATGACTGGTTTTACTTTAAAAATGAACTTGGCTTCCTGATCGACCCAGCCTTGAGTGGGTACCAGGAATAGTCCCGAAAAGTAAAGGCAGTCGACGTGAGGCTCACCACATCACACACCAAGTGCCGATTGGTCTATAAAATATAGGCCTAGCCCTATTTGCCCAATTCGCCTTTAGGCGTGGAAAAGGGTCCTTTACTAATAGTGCTTGTAGTTACTACTTTAGGGCACCGTGGCTAGTGCAGTAGCCACATACTGTGCAGACTGGTTAGGTGCGTATCCTTTGTCTGACGTTGTCTGAAAGTCGTAGATTCGGACCCTGACGAAGCAATACATTTCCAAAAATGACCTTGGCTCCCAGGTTGACCCAGCTATGAGTGGAAATCAGGTATAGTCATGTGAATTAAAGACGACCAGTGGATGCTGACCACATAATCCAGCAAATGCCGATTGGTCTATAAAATATTAGTCTAGCCCCATATGCCCTTGTTTCGTCTAAAGGGGTGGAAAATGGACCTTTCAGTTCACTCCTAGAATGCTCACTGTTTATATAAATACTGAACCCGCAATACTGAGCACTGAGTCCACACTGCTCATCAGTGAACCCACACCACTCATCACTGAGCCCACACCACTCATCACTGAGTCCACACCACTCATCACTGAATCCACACCACTCATCACTAAATCCACACCACACATCACTGAGCCCACACAACTCATCACTGAGTCCACACAACTCATCACTGAATCCACACCACTCATCACTGAGCCCACACAACTCATTACTGAGTCCACACAACTCATCACTGAGCCCACACCACTCATAACTGAGCCCACACAACTCATCACTGAGTCCACACAACTCATCACTGAGCCCACACCACTCATAACTGAGCCCACACAACTCATCACTGAGTCCACCACAATCCATTCACTACTGAGCCCACACATACTCATCAACTGAGCCCACACCACTCATACTTGAGCCCAAACAACTCATCACTTTTGTCCACACCACTCATCACTGAGTTCCACACCACTCATCACGAGTCCACACCACTCATCATGAGTCCCACACCACTCATCACTGAGCCCACACAACTCATCACTGAGCCCACACCACTCATCACTGAGCCCACACAACTCATCACTGAGCCCACACCACTCATCACTGAGCCCACACAACTCATCACTGAGCCCACACCACTCATCACTGAGCCCACACAACTCATCACTGAGTCCACACCACTCATCACTGAGCCCACACCACTCATCACTGAGCCCACACCACTCATCACTGAGCCCACACCCATCACCACTAAGCCCACACCACTCATCACTGAGTCAACACCACTCATCACTGAGCCCACACCACTCATCACTGAGCCCACACCACTCATCACTGAGCCCACACCATTTATCACTGAGTCCACACCACTCATCACTGAGCCCACACAACTCATCACTGAGCCAACATCACTCATCGCCGAGCCCACACCACTCATCAGTAAACCCAACACCACTCAACACTGAGCCCACACCACTCACCAGGAAGCCCACCACCACTCACCACTGAGCCCACACCACTTATCACTGAGCCCACACAACTAATCACTGAGCCCACACCACTCATTCACTGAACCCACACCACTCATCACTGAGCCCACACCACTCATCACTGAGCCCACACCACTCATCAGTAAGCCCAACACCACTCACCACTGAGCCCACACCACTCATCAGTAAGCCCAACACCACTCATCAGTAAGCCCAACACCACTCATCAGTAAGCCCAACACCACTCACCACTGAGCCCACACCACTCATCAGTAAGCCCAACACCACTCATCAGTAAGCCCAACACCACTCACCACTGAGCACACACCACTCATCAGTAAGCCCAACACCACTCATCAGTAAGCCCAACACCACTTACCACTGAGCCCACACCACTCATCAGTAAGCCCAACACCACTCATCAGTAAGCCCAACACCACTCACCACTGAGCCCACACCACTCATCAGTAAGCCCAACACCACTCATCAGTAAGCCCAACACCACTCACCACTGAGCCCACACCACTCATCAGTAAGCCCAACACCACTCATCAGTAAGCCCAACACCGATCACCACTGAGCCCACACCACTCATCAGTAAGCCCAACACCACTCATCAGTAAGCCAACAACACACTCACCACTGAAGCCACACACACATCAGTAAAGCCAAGCCACACACTCATCAGTAAGCCCTAACACCACTCACCACTGAGCCCACAACCACCCATCAGTTAAGCCAACACCACCACCAATAAGCCCAAACACCACTCACCCACTGAGCCCACACCACTACATCAGTAACCGGCCCAACACCACTCACCACTGAGCCCCACACCACTCATTACTGAGACCACACCACTCATCACTGAGCCCACACCACTCATCACTTAGCCCACCCCACTCATCAGTAAGCCCAACACCAATCACCACTGAGCTCACACCACTCATCACCGAGCCCACACCACTCATCAGTAAGCCCAACACCACTCACCACTGATCCCACACCACTCATTACTGAGCCCACACCACTCATCAGTAAGCCCAACACTACTCACCACTGAGCCCACACCATTCATCAATGAGCCCACAACCACATCATCACTGAGCCCACACCACTCACCACTGAGACCACACCACGCACACTGAGCCCAACCACAAGTCATGCAGTGAACCCGCAGCAATCATCACTGAGGTCGCCACACTACTCATTACTGAATCCACACCACTCATAACTGAGCCCCAACACTCATCACTGAGCCCACACCACTCATCACTGAGCCCACACAAACTCATCACTGAGCCCACACGAATCATCACTGAGCCCACACAACTCATCACGAGCCCACACCACTCATCACTGAGCCCACACAACTACTCACTGAGTCCACACGACTTCATCACTGAGCCCACACCACTCATCACTGAGGCCCACACAACTTATCACTGAGCCCACACCATCACCACTGAAGCCCACACCACTCATCACTGAGTCAACACCGCTCATCACTGAGCCCACACCACTCATCACTGAGCCCACACCACTCATCACGCCCCCCCGAGCCCCACACCATGTATCACTGAGTACACAACACTCATCACCTGCGCCCACAAAACTTATCACTGAGCACCGACATCACTCATTCGCGAGACCCCACCCACTTCATCAGTAAACCCAACACCACTCAACACTGTGCGCCCCCACCACTCACCAGGAAGCCCCCCCCCACTAACCACTGATGCCCCCACACCTTTCACACTGAGGCCACACGAAACGAATCCATGAGCCCACACCACTCATTACTGAACCAAACCATTCATCACGGAGCCCACACACTCATCACCGAGCCCACACCACTCATCAGTAAGCCCCCACACTCACCACTGGCCCAACCACTCATCAGTACGCCCAACACCACCTCAAACAGTAAGCCCCAACACCCACTCATCAGTAAGCCCACCC
>CAJHNH020001622.1:15000-38995 GCA_905116865.2 Candidula unifasciata | reverse complement strand
AACACCAATCATCAGTAAGCCAAACACCCAATCACCACTAGCCCACACCCCACTCATCAGTACAGCCCAACACCAATCATCAGTAAGCCCAACACCCACTCACCAACTGAGCCCACACCACTCATCAGTAAGCCAAACACCACTCATCAGTAAGCCCAACACCACTTACCACTGAGCCAACAACCAAATCATCAGTAAGCCCAACACCACTCATCCGTAAAGCCCAACACCACTCACCACTGAGCCCAGACCACCACTCATCAGTAGCCCAACACCACTCCATCAGTAAGCCCAACACCACTCACCACTGAGCCCACACCACTCATCAGTAAGCCCAACACCACTCATCAGTAAGCCCAACACCGATCACCACTGAGCCCACACCACTCATCAGTAAGCCCAACACCACTCATCAGTAAGCCCAACACCACTCACCACTGAGCCCACACCACTCATCAGTAAGCCCAACACCACTTATCAGTAAGCCCAACACCACTCACCACTGAGCCCACACCACTCATCAGTAAGCCCAACACCACTCACCACTGAGCCCACACCACTCATTACTGAGACCACACCACTCATCACTGAGCCCACACCACTCATCACTTAGCCCACCCCACTCATCAGTAAGCCCAACACCAATCACCACTGAGCTCACACCACTCATCACCGAGCCCACACCACTCATCAGTAAGCCCAACACCACTCACCACTGATCCCACACCACTCATTACTGAGCCCACACCACTCATCAGTAAGCCCAACACAACTCACCACTGAGCCCACACCATTCATCAATGAGCCCACACCACTCATCACTGAGCCCACACCACTCACCACTGAGCCCACACCACGCACCACTGAGCCCACACCAGTCATCAGTGAACCCGCAGCACTCATCACTGATCCCACACCACTCATCACTGAGCCCACACCACACATAACTGAGCCCACACCACACATAACTGAGCCCACACCACTCATTACTGAGCCCACACCACTCATCACTGAGCCCACACGACTCATCACTGAGCCCACACCACTCATCACTGAGCCCACAACACTTATCACTGAGCCCACACGACTCATCACTGAGCCCACACGACTCATCACTGAGCCCACACCACTTATCACTGAGCCCACACGACTCATCACTGAGCCCACACGACTCATCACTGAGCCCACACCACTTATCACTGAGCCCACACCACTCATCACTGAGCCCACACCACTTATCACTGAGCCAAGGATTTCATTGTTAAACTGAAGTTTCCCTAACTTCAAATTTGTGAGGTGATGTGTGTTTCTTGTGTGAACGATACTTTTGACCAGGACATGATAGTTTGTTGGGAAACGAGTATACAGACACATTAAGTGGTCATGACCACATGCTCATGAGCCAGTGCATGCACGAGTAGACAAAAGAGCTAGTACATGCCAGAGTAAACGAAGAATCAGCCTCAGTGTGGACAGGTAGTAAAGCAAAGTAAAGATCCCTTTTCACGCTTTTAGGCTCTTCGGGCATATGGGAAGAGCACCCATATTTTTTACAGAACAATCGGCGCTCGGTGGGTAATGTGGTCAGCATTAAGCCGGCCGTCTCTACTTCCCCATAACCATTTGAGGCTGGGTCGACCTGCGATGTCCCATAAGTAAAAAGTAAAGGACCCTTTCCACGTCTTTAGGCGTATAGGGCATATAGGGCTAGACCTATATTTTTATAGACCAACAACACAAGATGGGTGATGTGTCAGCATCACGCCGGCCGCCTCTACTTCCCGGGATTGCACCCGGTACCCACTCAAGGCTTGGTCGACCTGGGAGCCAAGGTCATTTTTGAAGAAAAGTCCGTCTCCGCCAGGGAGCGAACCCACGACCTTCCGATCCGCGGCGAGCGTCTAGCCGCTCGGCCACGGCGACTCCCTGCGACGTCCCATACCAGGATAAAAATCCACGCAGTCCGCAGTGGGTTTCGATCGTTGGATTACGAGTCGGACTCGCAACTAGCCATGGACGTCGCTTATGTTGACAGGAGAGTTTATTAAAATGTTAAGTTACCCTACAAGGTCACGTGGTGATTGTGACTATCCGGCTTATAGAACAAGGTAACAAGACAGAACTGTGATGTAGCTCAGTGGAAATTAACTTATTTCGTGTGCTTCATTATGTGTTGATGTAACTGTGTAGTAATGCATGAGACGACATAGAGCAAAATTGTTTTTGCTTCTGCCACAGCAGATAAACCTAAGATGCTTTGCTCTGTTACTTACCCTGCTCCTACATGACGCCACTGTGTCAGACGGTAAGCAGGCGATTTACGTTTTTTTTTTAAAATTAACTCTTTTTGTCCGAAGCAGTAGAATGTAATATGCTTTATGTTAAAACCGCTGATCTGCCTTCTATAGTTAATCTATCAATCAGGTACCGTTTCCACATTTACAGTTGGATCCATGGATCTTCTATACTTTGTGTCTCTCATGTATGTTGTACACTGAGGTACTCTGACTACCTCTTGCTTGCTTACTTTCAATTGTTCCCTTCCATTATGGTTTTTTTTAATAAGAGTGTTGTTCATTTTGTGTAGCCAAAATAAATATCTTGTCTTATAAAATGCGGCCGATTATTCTTACAAACAGGTCATGAAAGATGATTGATGAAAGGTTTACTGAAATTGGGTGTATCATAAAAGATGAGTGATGAAGGGTTTGCTGAAATTGTGTGTATCATAAAAGATGAGTGATGAAGGATTTACTAAAATGGGCGGAAAACCAAAACACAATGTGCCAACCTCGCTTATAAGGACATTCGCAATAGCAGTAGCAGCAGCAGCAGCAGCAGCAGCAGCAGAGGTGGCGGCGGCGGCAGCGGCGATGGCAGCCGCAGCAGCAGCATTAAAAAAAAGAAAAGGAGGAATACTTAAATTAAAACTGCCATTTTTCGCTTGTAAGGTGTGTTTTAAATGTGAGCGATTATTGTCCCTAGGTCATGCTAGCTTGTTGCGAAACAAGCAGACATACAGACAGATTCTGTGGTTCTGCACCACATGTTTCAATAACTACTCATCTCCTTGTGGGATGCAATTTCTCGTTATTTTGAAGCCCCACCCTGGCTCTTGCCGGGGCCGCAATATAACCCAGCCATAGATATGGCCTAATGGCTGAATGCAGTTTCCAGGACCTCTCCCCCGAGGATCCTCATCCACAAGGTGGCACTATGTGTCATCGGATGTTTATCGCTTGTGTGATGTCCTAGAATGATAAAATATACTACTACAACTACCACATGTTTATGAGCAGGTGCATGCTAGAGTAGACAAAGAGCTGATGCACGCCAAAGTAGACGAAGTCAAGGCTCCTTGGCGATAAGCGAACTACGCAGATTATAGATTTTTTTTACTGGGACTAACTCTGTCAGTGATACATAACAACAGACGAGTAGTAAAACGAAAGAAGCACTTCAGGACGAAACGAGGGATTAAGATTACATATTGATGACACATTGATGACATATTGTTGACATTATGAATTCCTAATTAACGATAAGCACCGTCATTAACTGAACGAGAAGATGGGATTGAGACACTGTAATATGACTTGATTTGATTTAATTCAAGAACCGACATCACAGCACTTGAGGCATTCCCATAAGCGCTCCATCTCCATCTTCAGCAGCCAGCGAAGAGTTCCGATACTAATGGTGCCAGTAGCTTTCTGATTAAACGTCCGTCTTGCTTTTCCTCTGAGCCTCAAACTTCTGCCAAAACCTCTCGTCACAACCAACTGCATCAATCTCACCAGAATGGGGTGATCCATCTGCTCCTCCGAATTGTACACGCTCTTCCACAAGGCACTAAGCATGTCTGCCTTATAATGTATCAGTATTCCACCAAGTTGTGCAAAGCCAGACAGTCTGTCCGTCTGTTCATTTCCCAACACATCGGCGTAACCCGGTGAAAAAATCCAGACAATACTCCTCACTCGTGTCCTCCTCAGCGAAACATGCCACCCTGCACGAAGCATACCTGTTCTGATCTTCCTCAGCATGCTTTCTGAATCAGTTACAATCACGATGTGTGTGTGTGTGTGTGTGTGTGTCATGTTCTCTAGCCAGTGGAAAGCTGCAGTGACCGCCTCCACCTCCATTCTTAAGCAGGATGTTGTGGTATCATATGCTAGGCTCTCCAGCACCAAACGTCTACCATTAACTTTTGCTAAAAAGCTCCAAGCACTTTTTTTTGCCTCTTTACACTGAACCGTCTGTGCAAATGATCAAATCCTCTGAGCGAGCATTATCTTGAATTAATTGCTGAATTTCCACCTCTGCGGCACCTGCTGGCCAGTCTCTGCATTCCCGGCTCAGCGTGATTATGACTCTACACAAGTCTGACTGCTCAGGTGGCACTTTGACCCACTTCTCTCCTAGCTTAATGTTCTCAAGGATGCAAACCTGTCTGATTGTGTCTTCTGCCTGAGCCATCCATGACCTCCCTCTTATCAGCCGCTGACCCTTAACAGCACCCAGAGCTTCATGCAGAGGGTGGTTTGTGTCTGCAGCTACCCTGAGATATGACTTCGCCTGCAGCGCCTTGTGCCTACTTGCAACCGTCGGCAAACCAAGGATGTATCGCATACACACCACTGGGGTGTCTCTGGTGCAACCCAGAATGACCCGCATAGCCGTGTTCTGTATGCGCTCTAGTTTGTCCATCTGACTCTTTGAGACGGTAAGCAGTCCCAGGCCATAATCCACAACTGACAGGATCAGGTGCTGATATAGTTTGAAAAGCATTCTCTGCTCTATGTCAATTGCAACCATAGTCATAAGTGCACTAAGTCGTTTTTGGCATCTTGTCACAACACTCTTCACATGGTCCCTAAATTACAGGCTCCTGTCAAATGTAATTCCCAGATACTTCAGTTTGCTCTTTCTGTTGACGTCTCTACCATCTATCGTGAGACTTGGGACATTAGTTTTAACGATTCTGTTGTCCAGAGAACATCACAAAACAGACGCCTTTTCCGGGTGGACGACAGCCCTCCTTTCTGTACACCACTCAGTCACTTTGTCTACTGTCTCTTGTAGCTCCAGAGCTGTTTGTTCCCTCTCTTCCCCCTGCTTATATGCAAGTATATCATCCGCAAAAGTCAGTATCCTTCCAACTCCTGGTGCTTCTAGGCTTGCAATCTTGCTCTTATACACGTTGAAGAGCACAGGCGAGATGGCGGATCCCTGTGGCAGTCCTGGGGCCAAAGTGCATGGTTCAGAGGTCCATGAGCCCAGTCGGAGAGCAACCCGACGTGAATACAGGACAGCTGCAACCCAATTCACCAGCCATGGATTGACCTCCTTCTCCCTCAGTGCAGTCATTAAGATGTCGTATCTCACTCTGTTATAAGCATCTTCGAGATCCAGTCCTACGGCCATAGTTTCCTGTCTGTTCTGGAACCCTTTATAGACGTCAAAAGCAAAAGTGGCCGCATTTGCCCAAGTTTCCTTTCCTGGCCTGTAACTTCCCAGACCTCTTGGGAGAAGCTTCTCCCTTTCCAAAAATTCTTGTAACTTTACAGCAACTATCTTCTCCAAGACCTTCCCAAATCTGTTTTGTAAGGTGATGATTCTAAAGCCACTAAGCTTAGAATGATCTTTAAAAGGTTTTGCTAGTGGAATTAGATAGCTGTGCATCCATTCTTGCGGTACTGATGCTGTCTTAATACTCTGGATAAAACAGTCGGCCATTTCTGCCATGTCTACATCTCCCAAAGCCTTCGTGTGGCCATACCTGACACCATCAGGCCCTGGTGCAGTGTCTTTTGCTTTTTTTCAAAATTTTTGTTTGATATCTTCCACTTGTATCATGTCTTCATAATGCATATTCTTCAAAGTGCCAGCTGACTCCTTTCTAACTGCATCCCTGATGTCTACATCATTATGATCTGCCTGAACTATAAACCTATGGAGAAAAGCCTCCCCTTTCTCCTTGTCTGTTGTCACACGCACACCATCGTCTCTACAAATTGTTCCGACTGTCATAGGCCGATCTTTTCTTGGCATCTGCCTTTGCATTTTCCAGAATTTCCCCAATGTTTTATCGCCTCCCATATCATTTACAAAAGATTCCCACTTTGCTCTTTTGGCAGACACGATAACATGACATTTATAAACTAAGTCTTAGAATAGTTGCATCAATATTCTTAGGTTGGTGGAGATGGAGGGGGGGGGGGGGGGGGGGAGAGGAGAAACCTATAATATGGATTTGTTTAGTTTAGTTTGGTCGACGTATCTTATCAACATCATGGCACACGGGTGTAAATCCATAAGTGCTCGGTTCTACTTTTAACTCAGGCTGAGTCTTAAGATTCCTAGCGCAGTGCACGAGCTCTGTTCACCGGCGAGGATCCTGAAAAACATTTGGGGTAGATTTTTAGCTCCAAAATTTGCCCAGGCAGCGCCATTAGTCTACTCTTTTTTTATTTCAAACTGCCAAGGGATTTTTTTTTTTTTTTTACGTGTGCCACAATGCACACAAGGGAAACTACTAGAAGTCCACGTGGAAAATCACAGCATTCACCCAGGTTTGAACCCGTGACCTCCAGTACTCGAGGCGAATGCCATACCCCGAAACCACGCAGCCTGCCAATATATATGGATATTTATAACTAAGAAATCTCAACAGGCGCCAGTACAAGCTACTCGTTATGGCACAGTTAACACTTGTTTGCCAACATACGTCGGACAAAGAAAACAGACAACACATATAACCAGAGCTGTTCATAGAAGGTTGAACATAGTCAGTGTTTTCTGTTCATATACGTGGCCCCGCTGGGTCGGCCGGTAGTGTGGCACCACCTGTCAACTAGGAAACCCAGATGTCCACACAGCAATCAGACTGCAATATCCTACGATACCAGCCGGGAAGGCTAATTCCCTACAACAAATGAATGCTGAAGTCGGATGTGTCGGCCGAAGCGGGCAAATATCGCAGCCACGCTGTTAAAGGGCATAACGCAGTTACATCTTTGGATAAACCCAGAAGAAGAATCAAACCCATCATCTTTGGCCGCCCATCTTTTGTCAAAGGGCTTCTTTTGGACAACTTCGCCCACTCAGCCCACTTGTTTCCTATTTGATTACCTGCCTTTGTCCTTCTTTTCATATCTGCTAATGATGTACCATGTTTTCGCCATCATTGCAGTCTAATTACTATACTATTAAAAAAAAAAAAAAAAATGAAACGCATAGTCATCGGATGGCGCATTTTATTAGGTTGGGAAGCACGTACGTCTACAAAAAACTATACATGACCGAGAAGCAAAAGAACTTTCAATTTATTGGCTGAACATAAAATATTCTTCAATGCAATTTGAACGATTTAAATAATTAAATTCTTAATTTTGAATGCCAAAATTATAACAACATTTCGTTGTTTGTTTGTTTGTTTTAAAATGTACTATATTATGCAAATCATATCTCTGTGGGATGCAATTTTTCGTTATTTTGAAGCCCCACCCTGGCTCTTGCCAGGGGCCGCAATATAGCTCGGCCAGAAATATGGTCTAATGGCTGAATGCGGTTTCTGGGACCTCTCCACAGGTGATCCTCATCCGCATGGTGGCACTTTGTGTCATCTGGTGTTTATCGCTTGTGTGATGTCCCAGTAAATTAAAATGTACTAACTACTACTATACTATATTATTACCAGCAGATGTCCATACATTTCTCTCAGTCTTTACCTTTCTTGAATTCAAATAGTGCGGACGCAAACAAAACCCGGATCTGTAAACGGGATGTCAACATAACACTCAGCTTGTGGAACATGATAACAATCTAGCAGTGGATAAATTAGCTCAACTTGTCGAAGGAGTACAGAAACTGTGATCAATAAGAAAAAGATATGTCGATGTAGCACCGTAGTAACGCACCCTATGAGATACAGCGACATATGTCAGACAATACATTGTGCAATAATGCGTATGCATGATTTCAATTTACAACACAACGCACACAGATGAATATGGCACTAGAACAGAAAGCAAGTACATGTGAAATGCGCTGTCCCCACAAGGTTACTAATAACACTAGACGAGACGGGGTTACGAATATTAGCATTAGAGAGAAAGTTGAAATAAGACCATATCTGGATTATATTGGCACACAAAGGCGAGAATGAAGCCAGACCAAACTGCATTTAATACTTTTTACAGTAGAATATTTATGAGGAAGGTGAGAGGAAGACTAAGAAAGAGATGCACACATTGTGTAGCTGAAACCTGCAAAAAAGATAAATCCATCACTCAAGGTACCCGAGAAGCGCAAGACAGAGACATAAAACCACGACACTGGGCTACAACCTGGTATCAATGAGACGACAAAACCATGACACTGAGAGACAACTTGGTAATCAGTGAGACGACAAAATCACGACACTAGGCTACAACCTGGTATCATTTAGACGACAAAACCACGACACTGGGCTACAACCTGGTATCAGCGAGACGACAAAACCACGACACTGGACTACAACCTGGTATCTGTGAGACGACAAAACCACGACACTGGGCTACAACCTGGTATCAGTGAGACAACAAAACCACGACACTGGGCTACAGCCTGGTGTCAGCTAAGCGACAAAACCATGACACTATGCTACAGCATGGTGTCAGTGAGGCGACAAAATCACGACACTGGGCTATAACCTGGTATCAGTTAAGCGACCAAACCACGACACTGGGCTACAAACTGGTGTCAGTTAAGGGACAAAACCACGACACTGGGCTACAACCTGGTGTCAGTGAGGCGACAAAACCACGACACTGGGCTACAACCTGGTATCAGTTAAGCGACAAAACTACGACATTGGGCTACAACCTGGTGTAAGTGCAACGACAAAATCGGCAGAAAAATCATAAAAATGACACTAGCTTCCAGTTCGATACAGTTTTGAGATGCTGACCAAATCACCCACCGAGCGCCATTTGATCTGTCAAATATAAGTCTAACCCTATATGCCCAATAACCTGAAGTCGTAGAAAATAATCCTTTACAGAGGGCACACATGCGCAGAATAGTTATAAAAGATATTGCCACAAATGTTTGGAGATGACATCCCGAACACACACTGTAGGCATTGGCGTTGCAAGGTCTGATGATACCAGGTGCTGAAAATTTCTTATCCCCCCCCCCCCCCCCCCCCACAGTGAAATTATTAAATTAGGAGAAATAAAATACTCTCCATTATTTCCTAATTCATTTACTCAATATTGTGAGTATAAGCGCCAAAAACCTCACACACACACTCCTCCCACCCCCCCCCCCCCTCGTGTTATTGAATCCTTCCGTACTGTTTATTTTAACTATACGTTTGTTGGCTAAACAAAAAAAAACAAAAAAAAGCTTCAAAGAGTTTCTCTTTTTTTCAGATTAAATAATTGTCAGACGCAATTATTAAACTCATTTTGAATAATTTATTTAGTTCTAAACAATAAAGTCGTCAGTCCAGTTTAAAAAAAAAAAGTTACAATCAGTGATGATACCACTGAAGGCCCGCACCCTAGCAAACCCTTCCTACGCCCCTGACTGTAGGCTGCCCTACCAATTAAAGACAGGTTGGTGGCGCAAGGCAACACACTTACAGCAGCAGACAGCCCAGTCGTCAGCACCTCCCGTATTCCGCTCGATCGCTAACTTCTCATTTGTTGCCCGATTCTCGATAACTAGATACTTGACACCGATTCGTTTGATTTTCGGCGGCGTCAGTCTCGACTAGTTATCGTACATTCGGCGTTGTGGGTGAGGTTTTAGCAGCCTGTTGTACGCACCATTTTGCAAAACGATTGTCTAGTAAACTGTTGAGAAAGCGCACTTGGTGTCCTTTTCAGGATACATAACAAGGGATCTAACCTTTGATAGCTGCCTGATCAGTACCGCTTTACAAGTCACAGCCACATCAATTATGGCCCGTGACAAAACCAGCCAGAAGAAGCCAAACCAGCGCCGAGATACCAGATCGACGCCGCTTAACCAGGAGGAAGCACCTGTCGTCGCACCAGCCCTAACGGTGCAAACGATGCCAGAATCAATTGACGCTGTTGTAGAGACGGCAGCCTCGCCCACCCGGACGATGCCGACTATACACGAAGCCCCTGTTGGGACACCTTCACCAGACCAGACGCTACCAGTTACTATGGCACACACAGCAGAACATCCAAGAACTACCGGCACCCGCCACCAGCAGCAGCCTGGATCCATCTACTGAGGGATTCTGCAGTGTTCACCCTGTAACCGGGCGTGGCATACCGCCGCGACCTGTCACAGCAGCCCAATTTGTCGTTACTGCGCCGGCCCTCATGATTTCAAGGAGTGCCACCTGGCAAAAGTGGATCCAGACTTCAGGAAGCCCAATGCAAGTAGGAAGTTCTCTAACCGCTCAGGGGGACACAGCGCCAGGTACCAGGGCTGCCCGTACCTGAAAGGGATCAAGAGAGCTGGGCCGACTGCCACCACCAGGACCACTCACAACCAAGAGCCGAAACGAAGATTCCAGGCGCCCAGCTCGACATTGCATCACCAATGATTAACAATGAAATCACGCTTTTGAGGAACGGAATCAAGACCCTGCGTGAAGAAAACGCAAAGATCAAGACACTGAGGATTCAGGAAAGAGACGAGATGACAGATCTAAGAAGCATCCTGCAGTCATTATTAGAAACCCAAAGGAGACTGGAGAAAGAAAATGTAGAAATGATAGCGTTCAAAACCGAATTATTGGCGATGCTTACCTACCTCAAGAACATAAAAGTAGCAAATGTCGAATCCGCCAAAGAACAAAATGACAACCAAATAAGCTTAACAGCCGAGGTCACCGCTGTCAAGAAAGACCTGACAGAAACCAAAGACAAGCTGGCCAAGTCAAGTGCAGAATGCACCAAACTGAGCGTCGCACTGCAAGCCACCAAAAAAGTGGTAGACGCAAGAGAAAATGCCAAGAAAGAAATGGAAAGGAAAAGGCAGTCCGTCGAAAACCACCAAAAAGCACAGAAAGCATAACAAACTGCCACAGAAAAAGCACTGGAGGAGAAATACGCCGCAATTTGGGAGGAAGACAGAAAAGCAGTAAAAGCAGCAGCAGCAGAAGAAGAAAAACTGGAGGCAGAAGAACTAGCGAAACAAGAAGAAAAATAAAAAGCAAGGGAAGTGCTCAAGAAACTATCCACCGGCAAACCGTTCACGATAAACTACAAAAGGCCCGACGCTGACAGCCCACTATTCACCTTTTAGCCCACGCCTGCCCAACTAGCAGCGATGACAGCCGAACCAGCCAACCATCCAGCCCGAAGAATACCTCACAGCTCGCAATCAGCCAGGCATGATGTCGACCGCCAAATCTACTCCCACCCACCCGCCCGATCCAGGCCGCCCCAGGCAAACTCTACTAGTCCTTCTCAGGACTACTAGGCATCCACTCCCAATCAGTGTTGCAGAAACAAGCAAGAAACTAGGCGTGAGTACACGTCACCAAAACAAAATGAAACCGCACCGAAACAAGGAGGGCAGTAAAGCAAGGCCCCAGAGGCACGCTGAAGCGTCCGATTTTTATTTTAATTTTCAGTCAAGTCAAGCAATGCAACAACATTGCAAAGACAGGTTGTGAGGGATTCAGCGGCAAACTTGAGTGTCCCCTCTAGCCTGCGACCAAGTCAGGATTGCATATTTAGCATGGCGGATGTGGAATGAGGAAGAAGTGACAAAAGAAGAATCATAAAAAGAAGAACAGAAAAAAGAAGGGGAAGAAGAAGAGGTAGAAGAAGCAGTAGAGAAAAAAATAACAAGAAGAAGAAGCAACACCACCACATTTAATGTCGATGCCCCTTCTCAGACATCTATTTTTTACTTTTTTTTAATCTTGTGGTTTCCTGTATTTAATACTGAGTGTTTCCATCTTCACAACAACTGTCTTTGCAAGCAGCAGGAGCCTGTCCTGAATACTGGGAAAAACTTTCTGACGATGTTGAAGATAAATGTTTTCTCTTTGTAAGATCACAGCTTTCATGGTTTGATGGTGTGGTAAGTTACGTTATCTGTCTGTCTGTCTCTTGCTTGTCCGCCTACCTACCGACCCACATGTCTATCTATTCCCAACCGACCCAACTATCTATCTGTCTGCCCGCCTACATACCTTTCAACCTACATACCTACCTAAACATCGACCTCCCTACCTGTCTTCTTTGTGTGTGTCTGCATGTGTATGTGTATTCTTATGTTTTAATTGTGTCTTCTTCTTCTTCTGTCTTTCTACCCCCCAATGGAGCATAGGCCCTCAACCAACTCACGCCAAGTCGTTCTATCCTTCGCCATTACCTGGAGCTCTCCCCATGTCCTCCCAATCTTTCTAACCTCATTCTCCAGCTCTCTTCTCCATGTGTTTTTTTCCCTTCCTTTATTCCTATGCCCCTGTGGGTTCCAATGCAAAGACATTCTAGTTATGCTGTTCTCCTGTTTTCTCAGTGTGTGCCCTATCCAACGCCAGCGTCTTTTCCTCACCTCCTGATCCACTGGAGCCTGTTTAGTTCTCTCCCAAAGTTCTACATTAGTTATTCTATCATACCATTTTATTCCCTCTATTCTGCGCAGGCACCAGTTAATGACTGTCTGTAATTTATTAGTAATTGCCTTGGTTGTTCTCCATGTTTCCGCCCCATACAATAGTACTGATTTGACATTAGAATTAAACATTTTTAGTTTAGTATTTCTTTTAATTTCTTTTGACCTCCACAAATTCCCTAGTGCTATGAAAGCTCCTCTTTCCTTTTGTATTCTAATTTTAATATCTCTATCAGTTCCTCCATCTTTATCTACATTACTGCCTAAATAGGTGTACGACTCCACGTCTTGGAGTGGGGTGCCATTAAGAGAAACCACATTACTATTTGCCTGATTTATTCTCATTATTATTGTCTTTCCTTTATGGATTTTCAGACCAAGCTGCTGTGATCTCGCATTAAGTTTTAATTGTGTATGAGAGTATATTTGTCTGTCTATGAGTTTGTGTGTTTGTCTGTGTATGTGAGTATAATTGTCTGTCAGGTGTGTGTGTGTGTGCGTTGTGTGCGTATGTGTCTGTGTGTTATTTTTGTTGTTCTTGAGAGTTTCAAAGGTTTTTTGTTTAAATTAGAAACTAATGTGTTACCTTTTGATGTGTTTTGGTACTAGGAATGTGGTACTATTCCCATAAATATTTCCGTGGCCTTGCATCGGAGGACCGAGAACGCACGAGAACGCACAGTGTGCGGAGACGTCCATTGTTCTAAAGTATCGTAACAGAACCCTATTTCGTTACTTTACATCATGCTTGTAAGGCGGCAGGAGGTCCCTTCTTGTTTACACAAAACTGGCGCCCCAGAGCTGGCGCCCCAGAACCTGCAAGGAGATTTTCTCTGTCTACCGGCTTGTCTATCTATATGCTTGACTGATACCTTGCGGGTTTGTTTGGCTTTTCTAGCTTGCTAGGTCTTTAAGTTTGTGTCTTTTTGTTTGCCCGGATGCATCCCCGTCTGTGTGACTCGCGTGATCTAATTTTTTATGTTATGATTTTGGTAACTTTCAGATTTTTTGCAAACGTTGGAATGCAAAAATGCTCGAGGTTGACAACGTAGCAAAGGATAGAATTATTGTCAGAGAAATGAAAAAGAGGGACAGTAAGTTTATTATTTAGAGATAGATAAAAATAATCATTAAAAAAACCTCACAGTTTAAAGTAATCGAATTCTGTATTCATTAGAAACGTTATCAAATGAAGAAGATACAGTTGGCATGTTTGTAGAATGCCTGGTGACACTGTGACCGAATAGCACTTAGATGGATGCCAGATGGGAAGAAAAGAGGCATAGACGAATTAAATGAATGTATAATTAAATTCTCGTCTTTTGTGGCTCAGGCGTTACGAACGCGCTTCGTAATGGCGGCTTCGATCCCATCTGCGCGCCTTGCGCCTTGCGTTAGTTTCGACAGTTTTATCGAGACGCCGGACGTAAATTTGCTCAGAAAAATTACAACAACCAAAAAATGCTTGGGATGGCTCTGTAACGTCCTGTAAAGGATACGCAACTAACTTTATAATGCCATTTCATACCATGGACAGTAAGTTGGTGGACCGGCAGCAGTTGAGATTACTTGGGAATGCCCTGCGTATCAGCAATGACAAGAAGAAGACGTAGACGTGCAGAAAAACAGACAGGTAACAGACATTTGGGCATATAGACATAGACAGCAGATAAACAGGCACACAGACGGATGGACGAACGGACTGACAGACAAATAACAAAAACAACAGCAACAACTACTACTACCACTTTTACTACTACTACTACTACTACTACTACTACTACTACTACTACTACTACTACTACTACTACTACTACTACTACTACTACTACTATATTACTACTACTACTCTACTACTACTACTACTACTACTACTACTACTACTACTACTACTACTACTACTACTACTTCTACTACTACTACTAATACTTCTACTACTACTACTACTACTACTACTACTACGGCTGCTTACTACTGCAAACTAATGCTAACCAATCTACAACTAACTACTGCTAACTAAACTGCTACTAATTGCTAACTAAATCACTTTCAACTACAGCTAACTAAACTACTACTAACTACTTTTAACTAAATTACTGCTTAAAACATTACTGCTAACTACTACTAACTAAAATACTGCTAAACGCTGCTAACTAAACTACTACCAACTACTGCTAACTCAACTACTACTAACTACTGCTAATTAAACTCTGCTAACAACTGCTTATTACTGCTAGCTAAGCTATTACTAACTACTGCTAACTAAAGTAATACTAACTACAGCTAACAAACCGTCTTCATGAAGACAAAATTGATGTGGCATGCATCCAAGAGACATAACTCAATGCCCTGCACATGAGACATTCTTCGCAAAACTGATCACAGTGTACTAGATCAGCTAGCAGGCAGTGATCACAGACCAGTAAAGCTTGTTGTAAATATAGATTATGTCCCACAGGAGCAGAAACCGTTGCCTCGATGGAATTACAAACGAGCAGATTGGGATAAATTTGCTTTGCTGATAGACGAGTACTATAAAAACATAAACACACGATATGACAACATGAAGACAAGAGTAGAAAGTCTAAACAAAGCAATACTGCAGCAAATGAGTGCATTCCAAGAGATGCACGGAAAAGTTACAAACCATACTGGACCAAAGAACTGCAGATCCTGGATGAAAAAGTCGAGGAGGGCATGAAGACAGCAGATAGATAGATAGATAGAGAGAGAGAGAGAGAGAGAGAGAGAGAGAGAGAGAGAGAGAGAGAGAGAGAGAAAGAGATAGGGAGAGAAAGAGAGAACAAACAACTGAAGCCAACATTTCCTTGAAAGCCATTTCAGCAAAATACAAAAGAACATCAAATCAAACAACCAGAAATACTTGGCAAGAAACAACAGAAAGCCTCAACTTGGACAAAGATGGAAATAAATTGTGGAAATATGTAAAAGCCATGAACAATGAAGAGCCTAGTTACACAAAATAAATAATAACTATTAAACACGGTAGCAACATACTAACAGGACGAAAGGTTGCAAATACGCTGAAGGAATACTATGCTAGGGCAAATCACACTGATATATCAACAGAACAGACACAAACAAAAAAGCAATAAAAGAGCACCGGACGTGTCAAAATAACACAGAGAAATAAAAATCTATGATGGAAAACCTGAATATGGAAGAGCTGGAGCGGGCAGTGAGTTCAATGAAAAAGAAGAAATCACCAGGGAAGGATGAGATCACAAATGAAATGATAATAGGACTGGGTACTAAGGCAAAAAAGCAATTACTAGGAGTCTTTAACTGCAGCTGGAAGAGAGGAGTAGTCCATCAGGCATGGAAGGAAGCTATACTTATTTCAGAAGAAAGGAAAAGACCCGGTCGAACCAAATGCATATCGACCAATCAGCTTACTTAGCTGTGTAGGGCAATTGATGAAACGCATTATAAATAACAGATTAATGGGGCATCTAGAAGAAAAGCCAGTCTATGGTATTGCAGCTTGGGCAACAGTAGCAAAGTCAAACTTTATCAAAATAATTAGTCCAAAATCAAGGAATGCGGATTATAACTGGGGCCATGAAAACAACGCCTAATAATGAACTAGAAAAGGTCACAGGTCTGCAACCAATGGAGGATATTAGAGACAGAAGAGCCAAAAAGCAAAAAAAAATATAGAAGGCTGACAGATCATCTAATGTATCAAAAGGGGAAGACTAAAGCGAAAAAACTTTGCAGAGACTGCAAAAACTAAAATCAGGGAAGATCCTATACTTGACTTATCAGTATCCAAACCCGTCCACATTACATATACGCTCACTGTTTGGAGACTGCAGCATCTGCTTGAATTGATGGGAAATATTCCTGGTATTGAGAAAAAGAACACTCAGAATGAAACACAAAGAAGGAAAATCGCATTAATCTGCATAGAAGAACAATACCCAAGTAACACCTGAACTCATGCATATAGAGATGGATCAGCAAAAAATTCAACAGAAAATGGAGGTGGGGGAATCGTCCTGAATCTGAAAAATGGATCAAAGAAAACACAGTCGATTGCAACCGGAAAGTTATCAAGTAATTTTAGAGCAAAGGAAGAGGCCATGAGAACTGCTGCAGAAATGCTTCTGTCAGAGAAAAATAAAGAGGAATAAATAGCTATCTTCACAGATGCAAAGTCAGTTGTCTCACCATAGAAGAGCAAAAATGATACAGAACTAGCAAACCTTAGAGCTGCACTCCATGGACTGAGTCAGAAATAAAAAAGGAGTCATAATACAATGGATTCCATCCCATTGCAACATACCTGGAAATGAAGAGTCTGGCAGTTTGGCAAAGGAAGGTGGAATACTACCACAGCCTGATATAGACATAACATATGATGAGACCAAGAGGTTTATCAGAAGTACATATGGTATCAAATGGGATTCTGAACATCCAGGCTACAAGAAGAATGATGCATACTACCAACTTGGCCGAAGAAAAAAAGTAGTGATCTTAAGATTCCGCACAGTACACAATAGACTGAAACAGCAGTTGTTCAATAAACTAAAGATAGGAGACGATGATTGTAACTGTGGAAAGGGTAAAATGACGGCTAAACACTTGCTGCAAGAGTGTCCAATATACACAGAACAAAGAAAATGTTTCTTGATAACACCTGCAACTTTTGAGGATAAACTGTGTGGAGATGTCAACAACCTCAAGTTAACTGCTGATTTCTTCAAATATATCCACACTGACATCTGAAATTATCAGAAGAAAAATACTGTCCGGGATAAGCTAGAGATGCAGAGCTCGTAAACCACATACAACTATAGTAGATGAGGAATTCCACTGCAGTAAAAGTCTAACATGCAAAAGAAGCAAAGTACTCATTTTTTTTGGGGTGTAGGCTGCATACTGTTGGCTAAAAATGAGATAGCCCATGGTGAATGAGATGTTCAATATATGGAAGTGGGGTTAAACAGTTATGAACAGGACGAGACGATTCCGTGGGTGAGCCTAGTACCAGAGCACCATGTATTAGCTGAGCATTTGTGGAACACTCTATGGATAGCGATGAATGCTCATGTTCTGCCCCGGCCTTTTCTGGACGGTTGATCAGCATTACGTGTCCTCTCTGGACCAGCCTGATTGGGGCACCACCTGTGACCTGGGAAATAAAGATGACCACACTACCATATCCCAAGAAACTAACCAGGAAGGCTAACCAGGTCAACAAATTCCCGTAGAAGTCGGACGTGTTGGTCGAAAGGTGCAAATATCGTAGCCATACTGTAAACGGACAGAACGCAATAACATGTTCGGATGAATGCAGAGAAAGACGCTAACTAAATTAATACTCCTAATAGCTAACTAAATTACTACTAACTACAGCCAACTAAACTACTACTAACTACAGCTAACTAAATTACTACTAACTACTGCTAACAAAACTAATACTAACTACTGCTAACTAAACTACTACTAACTACTGCAAACTGAACTACTAGTCACTACTGCTAACTACTTTCAACTATACCACTACTAACTACTGCAAACTGATCTACGAGTCACTATTGCTAACTACTGCTAACTAAACTACTACTAACTACTGCTAACTAAACTACTATTAAACACTCCTAAATAAACTACTACTAACTACTGCTAACTAAGTTACTACTAACTACTACTAACAAAACTACTACTGACTACTGCTAACTAAACTACTACTAACTACTGCAATCTAAACTACTACTTACTACTGGTAACTAAACTACTACTAACTACTGCTAACTAAATTACTAACTACTGCTAACTAGACTACTACTAACGACTGCTAACTACTGCTATCTAAACTACTGCTAACTACTCCTAAGTAAACTAAAACTTACTAATGTTAACTAAACTACTAACAAATACTGCTAACTAAACTACTACTAAATACTGCTAACTAAACTACTACTAATTACTGCTAACTAAATTACTACTATCTACAGCTAACTAAACTACTACTAACAATAGCTAACTAAACTACTACTAACTATAGCTAACAAAATTACCGCTAAATCCTGTTTAACAAACTATTACTAAGTTCTGTCAACTAAATTACTACGAACTACTGCTAACTAAACTACAATTAAACACTTCTAAATAAACTACTACTTACTACTGCTAACTAAATTACTACTAACTACTGCTAACAAAACTACTACTAACTACTGCTGACTAAACTACTTCTAAATACTACTGTCTAAACTACTACCTACTACTGGTACTTAAACTACTACTAACTACTGCTAACTAACCTACTGCTAACTAAATTACTAACTACTGCTAACTAAACTACTACCAACGACTGCTAACCACTGCTATCTAAACTACTGCTAACTACTCCTAGCTAAACTACAACTTACTACTGCTAACTAAACTACTACTAAATACTGCTAACTAAACTACTACTAACCACTGGTAACTAAACTACTGCTAACTACTGCTAACTAAACTAATACTAGCTACAGCTAACTAAACTACTGCTAACTATAGCAAAGGAAATTACCGCTAAATACTGTTAACCAAACTATTACTAAGTACTGTTAACTAAATTACCACAAACTACTTCTAACTATACTACTACTGACTAGTGCTAACTAATCTGCTGCTAACTACTGCTGACTAAACTACTGCTGACTACTGCTAACTTAACTCAGCTAACCAAACTACTCCTAACTACTGCTATCTAAACTACTACTAACTACTGCCTTTTACTGCTAACTAAACTACTGCTAACTACTGGTAACTAATCCAATACTAACTACAACTAAACTGCTACTAAGTACACCTAACTAAACTACAACTAACTACTGTTAACTAAACTACTACTAACTACTGTTACCTAAACTACTACATACTTTTGCTAACTAAATTGCCATTAACTATAGCTAACTAAATTACTACTAACTATAGTTAACTAAACTACTATTAACTACTGCCATCTAAATATCCGCTAACTACTGATAACTAAACATCTACTAACCAAACTACTATGAACCACTGCTAAAAAAAATACGACTGACTACTGTTAACTAAACTATGGATAAAAATACAGATAATAACTACCGGTAACTAAACTAAAACTAACTGCAGCTAACTAAACTACTATTTACTAAACCAAACTAAACTACTGCTAACTACTGCAAAATACACTCTTTTGACTAAACCACTGCAAATAAACTAATACTAACACTGCTAACTAAACTAATACTAACTACAGTTAACTAAAATACTACTAAGTATAGCTAACTAAACTACTACCAACTATTGTTACCTAAACTATTACTAACTACTGCTTACTACTGCTATCTAAACTACTACTAACTACTGCTTACTACTGCTAACTAAACTACTACTAGCTACTGTTAACTAATTTGAAAGTAGCTACAACTAACTAAACCAATACTCACTACAGCTAACTAAACTACTGCTAAGTACTGCTGACTAAACTACTACTAATTACTCATAACAAAACTACCAATAACTTCTGTTAATTAAACTACTACTAACTACTGCCATCTAAAGTAATACTAACTAAATCCAGCTAAACTACTACTAACTATAGCTAACTAAATTACTATTAATTATAGCTAACTAAATTACTGCTAACTACTGCTAACTAAACTACTACTAACTACAGCTATCTAAACTAATACTACCTGCTGCAAACTAAATTACTACTAACTACTGCTAACTACTGCTAACTACTGCAACCTGAACTACTAGTTACTACTCCTAACTATTGCTAACTTAACTAGTTCTAACTACTTCTAACTAAACTACTACTAACTACTGGTAAATTAGCTACGTTAACTACTGGTAACGAAACTACTACTTACTACTGATAACTAAAGTACTACTAACCTAACTAGTACTAACAACTTCTAACTAAAATACTACTAACTACTGCTAACAATACTACAACTAACTACTGCTAACAAAACTTCTACTGACTACCTCTAACTAAACTACTACTAACTACTGTTAACTAAACTACAACTAACTACTGCTAACTAAACTACTACTAAATTACCTACTACTAACAACTGCTAAATAATCCACTGCTGGCTCCTGTTAACTAAATTACTACTATTGCTAACAACGCTACTACTAACTACTGATACTAAACTACTACTAACAGTTGCTTACTAAACTACAACTAACTACTACTAACTAAACTACTGCTAACTAAACTACTACTGACTACTGTTAACTAAACAACTACTAACTACTGCAAACAAAACTACTACTAACTAAACTACTACTAACGACTGCTAACGACTGCGCTCTTATCTACTGTTAACTAAACTACTATTAACTACTGCTAACCAAACTACTACTTACTACTAGACTACTACTAACTACTGCTTACTAAACTAGTACAAACTATTGCTAAATGAACTACTACTAACTACTGTTAACTAAACTACTACCAACAGCTTTTAGCTAAACTACTACCAACTACTGCTTACTAAACCGCTACTAACTTCTACTAGCAAAACTACTTATACTACTTTTGTTCTACTACTCCTACTGTTACTACTACCGCTGGTCTTGCTACTGCTGCTGCGACTACTACTGTGGATGGTGCGCTTATTTGCAGTGTCACGGTTGGCCCGTTGCCTGTAGTTTTTCGCAATGCTCGAAAATAACCAAGGTGATTAACGTATTCTATTTAAGTGCATTCGGTGTGGTTAGGAGCCCAAATTCTTGGTGGAAGGAATGTTTGGAGTCGGATTTCTAACAACACTGGGATTGAATACACAAACTTCTACTACCCAAACCCGAGCAACACAGAAGGAAGTAAGAAACTCAATTACAGATATATTTTTAAAATGTTTATATATATATATATATATATATATATATATATATATATATATATATATATATATATATATATATATACACATATATATATATATATGTGTGTGTGTGTGTGTGTGTGTGTATTATATGACTCAGAAAGCATGCTGAGGAAGATCAAGACAGGCATGCTTCGTGCAAAGTGGCATGCCTCGCTGCTGAAGACACGGGTGAGTAGTATTGTCTGGATTTTTTCACCAGGTATACCGGTGTGTTGGGAAATGAACAGGCGGACAGATTGGCTGACTCTGCACAGCTTGGTGGCATACTGACACATGATAAGGCAGACGTGGTAAGTGCCTTGTGGGAGAGCTTGTACAGTTCGGATGAGCAGATTGATCATCACAGTCTGGTGAGATTGATGCAGTTGGGAGTGACGAGAGGTTCTGGTAGATGCTCGAGGCTCAGAGGAAAGGCATGACGGACGTTTAATCAGAATGCTACTGGTACCATTAGTATCGGAACTTTTCGCTGGCTGCTGAAGATGGGGACAGAGCGCTTATGGGAATGCTCTGAGTGTTGTGATGTCGGTTCTTGAATGAAATCAAATCAATCAAATTACAGTTATAACTTACACGAATTAATTCATTCTGAATTAATATTGGAACGCGAAGAGTCCAGGCGGTGTTAAAACCCTTGACTGCATACCTAAACGTCTTAGCATCAAATGGACATCAAGACTGGTACTTTTCCAAAGTCTATCTATCTTGACTCCTAAGTTGACCTAGCCAAACAATAGGTAAGAGGAAATGTCACGGGAAGTCAGGGCGGTAGGCATGATGTTAAGTGCATCACGCGTCCTGTGCCATATGGTCTGTGACAGGGAGGCAAAACTTGTTTAGGCTCGCAGACTACTTTCATTCTAGAAATCACTTTTCGATCAGCTGTATAGACTATAAAGACAAACTAATAAAGAGAAGGGTAAAGATACTGACCGTAACAATTAAGCATAGTTTTACACATTCGGGGAGTCGCCGCGGCGGAGCGGCTAACCGCTCGCCCCAGATTAGACGGTCTCTGGTTCGCTCCCTGGCGGAGCCGGTCTTTTTTCAAAAAATGATCTTGGCTACCTGGTCGACCAGTTTTGAGTGGGTACCGGGTGCAGTCCTGGGAAGTAGGGGGCGGGCGATGTGATGCTGACCACATCACATATCTTGTGCCTATGGTCTATAAAATATAGTTATAGCCATAAACTCCCTTTACACATAAAGACGTGGAAAAGGGTCCTTTACTTTTTTATTTTACTTTTTACATATTCAAAAAGTATTAAAATTTTTAATGAACATTAAATACTGTAGTTTAAAAAAAACAACAACTAGAATTTAATTTTTATAAGAGTTGCTACCAGACACTTGATACAGTAATCTATCAACGAGTTTATCATGATGCAAATAATAACAAGTAACTGCTTCTCTCAAGCTGAAAATCATCCGTTATTCAGTTCGACTCCTGAGATTTTATGTCATTCAATGCAAAACTACATTGATTCATATATATATATATATATATATATATATATATATATATATATATATATATATATATATATAATATATATATATATATATATATATATATATACATATATATATATATATATATATATATATATATATGTGTGTAGTCGCAAAATCAAGAGGTCGTCTAAGGAGAAAATGGACTGCTTACATTACTGACTTTCTACATCAGTAGTCTTCAGCATAGGCGGCGTCCGCCTCCACCCCGCCTCCCCCTTTCTCCCTGCCCCCACAGTGGTATGGAAGTTCGAGGAAGCTGAAATAAAGTGGTCAAGTAATTTTGAAATTGACCCCATTGTTCTCGTATTGATCGGTTGTGCTGAATATCGTGGTTTTTGTTTCTTTTTTTTTCTAGTTTAATCATAGAAAAAATATTGTGTAAAATTATGTATAAAATAAAAAGGTCAAGGCGTTTCTAAGATATCACGAGTTTGTACTTCTAAGGTTACAAACAAATAAATGTTACTGTATTTCTCCATGTTTTTGTTAGCAGTCCTGTGAAGCTGTTTTACTCGCATCCGAATGATCTTAGACAAACACACTAGGTATATACGAGAAATAAAGGGTGCATGTAATGTCTTGTCATGTTACTGTAATAAAAAGTTTAATCGGTTATTGCAACGTTAGTCTCCCAAGTAGGTCACGTTCCATTTATACGTTTGTTGGACTAGTCTACCGTGGTCGAGCTTATGAGTGTGGCGGTCTCTTTCTGTGTTGCATTTACGTTTTTTTTTTCAGAGAAAGAGACTACCTGTGACATAGGTTTCATCACCCTCTAAAAGGGTTGTGTGTTAGACCCAGTTGTAGATGTTTTTTTTAGTATTAAAACCTCTGGCATGGTGAAAAATAAAGCAGGCGATGTCAACGGCATTGCGGAACATCCCCGTGAAAGTGTCTCAAGGTCGCCTGGCTCGAGGTCGACTAGTAAGGAGTTAGCTAGGCTGAAAGACGACTAATTAGAAGTGAACTAGTGT
>CAJHNH020001622.1:0-5000 GCA_905116865.2 Candidula unifasciata | reverse complement strand
ATTTTGTGTTTTGCATCCTTCAGTCAGTCTGTGGTAACTAATAACTAGAATGAAAGAATCCTAAGTATTATAACAAGTAACTAAACTTGGAAATTGTCACTGACAGCTTAGTTAATGCATGAAAGCTGCATTAGCTTTCAACAAAACATTCCATGTTGTCAGTATTAGGGCCGTGTATGCAGAAGCGGGTGTGAGGTAACTACTATTCATATTCGGCCCTACCGCAACTATTCGGCCGAATACCGAATAGTCAATAGGTTCACTATTCGACCCAGAAGCGAATACGAAGCGAATATTCGGTACAAATATATATGTATATATTATATATATATTTTTTTTTTAAAGAAAGATCTCACGTTTACTATTCACTCAGTGCAAGTGAAAATCGTTCCATGGGTCATCCCTGACATGCCTACCGTAAGTTGCCGAAGGCTAAAAAAGGTAACATTTAATTAAAGTCGGGAGATGGGAACCACCGTCATTCCACACGGTTATAAACCATAAGTGCTATGCCACCAGTATAGACAACTGATAGGGAACTGTCTGCCTGTATTGCCATCCGCAAGCAACTTGGTAGCTACAGCGACGTTCCTCCATTTACCCCAGAGTGTTAACTCTGGTACCTATTACCCAGAAGCTGGGTCAACCCCCAGGAACCATCCGGTTTCGAAAACCGGCCGTGGGCTATAGCGAGCCAGTCGCAGATAGATTTGAAAGCGAGTCTCTTGTCGACTGCACTAACGCAGCCCCCTATTGCCAACGACTGTTTCTATTAATTACTTTTGCAGGCACTTACCTTTTTTCACACACAAATCTATTCAAAGTATTACACTTGATGTCGTTCCACTTGTAATTGCCAGCGGGCCGAATCTCCAAGCAGTCCTCATCTAGCCCAAACACACAAACACACACACAAGTAAGGATATTATATAATTAATTCTAGGGCAATCAAACCATCAATACGTCCATTGGTTGGTTCAGAGCTTTTTGTTGATTTGCTTCGACCTCATTAATGTCAGCAGGGGCGCCAACTCAGAGTCAACAATCGGGAGGTGGTTGGGATAGACGTCTAAGAGCTTAAAAATATCAGGTTAAGAAATGCTGATGATGATTATGATGATGACGAGATGATGATTATAAGTTCAGGGGCAAAAAGCAAAAGGAAAACTATATTTAAAATGATCTGATTTGCTTAAAAAGCAAATAAAAAACAAACATTCTGTACATTGTTAGGGGAGAGTATCTTAACCTCCTTACAAATGTATGGGTGGGGCGCGATGCCCCATGTTCCAGTGCCCCTGCTTGTTGCAACAGCGCATTGCCTCGACATTTATTTGAATTCACTTATTCTGTACTATTGTCTTATATTATAACACCTTTATTCCGGATACTTGAGTTACTGCAGATAAACGAAAATTCGACTCTACAAAAGCAGTCCTTTTTTATGCAGCGGAATGCTGGAGAATGGTTAAAAAAGGATGCATACAAGCTATCCAACTTCCACCACACATGTCTACGTAGAATTATCAAAATTTTCTGGCCAGATACAATCTCAAACACTAAACTACTTAAAGTCACAAACCAAGAAACTCTAGACAGTATGATAACCAAGAAAAGATGGAAATGGCTTGGACACGTTATGAGAATGAATCCTGATATACCTGCCAAAACAGCTCTCACATGGACACCAGAAGGAAAGAGAAAAAAAGGGGCACCCAAAAACAACATGGAGACGAACGACTGAGAGTGACCTGAATGCGGCATCTCTGACATGGAAAACTGCACTGAAGATTGCACAGGACAGGAGATCATGGAAAGTCCTCTCTAAAGCATCTTGTGCCACTAGGCATAAAGAGAATTAACTGATGACTCCGGATACTTAGCAACCAGTGCTCCGCAGCAGCATCATATGCCTAACGTGCAAATGCAGGTCCGAGGAGAGAAGGTGTAGCTGGCTCTACTATAGCGTACCGATCATACAACTGGCATACCTACCATACCCGTGGCATACCGACCATACCCATAGCATACTTTTTATGCCGACTATACCCGTGGCATACCTTCTATACCGATCATACCCCTAGCATAACTTTAATACCGACAATATCCGAAGCTTACCTTCTATACCGACCATACCCGTGGCATAACGACCAGACCCATAGCATACCTTCTATGCTGACCATACCCGTGGCAAACCGACCATACCCGTGGCATACTGACTATATCCATAGCATACCGACCATACCCATGGCATATCGATTATACATGTGGCATACCGACCATACCCATAGCATACCTTCTATACCGACCATACCCGTGGCATACTGACTATATCCATAGCATACCGACCATACCCATGGCATATCGATTATACATGTGTCATACCGACCATACCCGTAGCATGCCTTCTATACCGACCATACCCGTGGCATACCTTCTATAACGATCATACCCCTAGCATAACTTTTATACCGATAATATCCAAAGCTTACCTTCTATACCAACCATACCCGTGGCATAACGACCAGACCCATAGCATAGCTTCTATACCGAGCATACCCGTGACATAATTCTATACCGATCATACCCCTAGCATAACTTTTATACCGACAATATCCAAAGCATGCCTTCTATACCGACCATACCCGTGGCATAACGACCAGACCATAGCATACCTTCTATACCGACCATACCCGTGGCAAACCGACCATACCCGTGGCATACTGACTATATCCATAGCAAACCGACCATACCCATGGCATACCAATCATACATGTAGCATACCGACCATACCCATAACATACCTACTATACCCAAAGCATACCCGCTATACCCATAACATATCGATCAAAGCTGTGAAAAGAACTGAAGTGAAATCAAGAGTCTGACCTAGGAGAAATAGATGGATGACATTAAAAAGCTTCTAAATCGAAAAAAATAATGACAATAGCCTTTGCTGCGAAACAAGCAATTAATCGCAAACAGTTGCTCACCACAACACTGAACGGCGGAAGTGGAAATTGATGATGATGATAGAATACCAACTTCAAATTTGCCAAATTGAAGCTTTCCTTTGCTACTGCACAGTTTGAGCATGTTCAAAAAGGCTTTCCCGAAAGAGGAAAACTACCACTCCACGTTGCACATTCATTCATTCATTCATTCATTCATTCATTCATTCATTCATTCATTCATTCATTCATTCATTCATTCATTCATTCATTTATTCATTCATTCATTGTCCTATTGGTCATAATATATCACATAGGGCTCGCAATCTATTTTCCTCACTTCTATTCTGTACAATCATTCCGATGTCATAAATGGAATATAGTACAGCAGCTTTGGTCTCTCTCATAACTGTCGTTTTAGTGTGTCTTTTGGGCGTCCTCGCCTCCTTAATCCCTCTATTTCCCATTTCAATGCCTTGTGATTCTCTGCTCCACGTTTTACATATGTTTGTAAAGATATGCGTGCGTGCAGTCTTGAAAGCAATACTCTCTCATTCCTTCCCTATTTATCTGTTTATAAAATTTATATCTTTAAGTGAGGGTCTTACCGTCATTAGTGTTGCTTGGAGTACGTGAGTGTGCGTGCGTGTCTGCAACATTAAAATAAATATACCCCTGTGTGGGTTCCGGGGCCCCATTGTGGGGAAAACAAGAATAGACCCAATGCCTCCCCAAAAGCATGTCGTAAGAGTCGACCAATTGGGGAGCCTACTTTGCCGGAGAGGCTAGGAACCAACAGTCTGTATTCAAGAGAATGAAATCTATAAAACCGATGCACACGCAACACTCAGGTTCTGGAGCAGGACTGCAGTTCAGTAGTGGACGAGCAACCAGAACTTTCCGCCAGAGTGTACAGCTGGTGAACGCGAAGAAGAAGAAGAAGAAGAAAAGAAATACAGACCTTCATGTCGCACCCCCCCCCCCACCCCACCCCCTCCATACCCCCAATTTGAAGGGGGAAAAAAATGCTATGTTTCCTCTTTTCCAGTTATTACAAAAGTTCGCTTTTTAACGTTTTTGTTTTCCTTTGTGGGTTCGGGTATCCCGTTGTAGGGAAAACAAGAACAGACCCACTGTCTACACAAATGGCTGTCGTAAGAGTCGACCAAATGGGAGCTTCTTTCCAGTCAGAGTGCATCCGCCTTAGAGGGAAAAAACCAGCAGTCTGCACAAAAATGAGTCAGATCTGTACAACGGATGCACACGCAAAACTCAGATTAGAAAATTGGCTTAGGAAAGACAGATTTCCAGGCTCGACGTGACAAGAGTGACTTTGTGAACAGCGCCTGCTGTTTCATGTTGTTTATTTATATTTTATTATTTCACACACTCGCGCGCACACATACACACAAAATATATATATATAGATATGTATATAGATATATATTATATATATATGATATATCTATATAGATATATATATATATATATAAAATATATATATATATATATATATATATATATATAGATATATATATATATATATATATACATATATACACACACACGCCCATACACAGATATATGTATATATATATATATATATATATATATATATATGTGTGTGTAGTGTGTGTGTGTCTGTGCGTGCGTGTGTATGTGTACATATGTATATATATATATATATATATATATACATTTATATAATATATATATTTGTCTTTGTGTGCGTGTGTATGTTGTATATATGTATATATGTGTGTATATATATATATATATGTGTGTGTGTGCGTGTGTGTGTATATATGTATATATATATACATATATACATATATATATATAATATATATATATAATATATATATATATATATAGCTATTATATATATATATATCACGCACAACTCAGACATATATTATATATATATATATATATAGTATATAGTATATAATATATATATATATATAATAATATATATATAGATATATATATAGATATATACACACACACATATATACATAATATACCACATACACACGCACACAAAGA
>CAJHNH020001621.1:146789-155305 GCA_905116865.2 Candidula unifasciata | reverse complement strand
TTTTATGGCGATTAAAAAGGTCTTTGTTGTCACCGGTTCATCTTCTCCTATCATGGAAAAATTTAAAACCGAACGGAAAGTAGATTAACGAACTTCACAATATAACAAAAACAAAACCAAAAAAAAATGAACGTTGCGGCTACAGAGCCTTTATCAGCAAATACTTAACTCAAACAAAACCACATGAATGCACAAAATTACCTAACTGAGGTATCCCGAAGCAGCCACATTGATGTCCTGCCAGTGGAATGAAGGGACACGTGTGGCCCACAACTGAATAGTCTGGGAATACCAAGGGCCGTAACTCGGGAATATTTAGATAAAACTGTATTGACTGTTCAATCCCATAGATGTTTGGGTCCCCGGGGCGACTTCTAGCTTTCACATCAGTGTCATGTGCAGCTCTTGTGCTGCTGGTTGTTGCTGTGGCTATATTCTAACGAGATGATCAAACCATTCAATACATGTTATCATATTCATTATATCTAATCCCAATAGAAAGTTTAACTCCTTCGGTATCAAGCAATTCGCTGTGCGTCTGATGATAATATTACCCAGTTTCGTCCTTATTAGGGCGAAATTTTTTGTCATTTGAAGCCCCACCCTGGCTTTTGCCAGGGGCCGCAATATAGGCAGGCCAAAAATATGGCCAAGTGTCTGAACGCGGTTTCTGGGACCTCTCCACGGCGATCCTCATCCGCATAGTGGCACTTTGTGTCATCGGTTGTTTATCGCTTGTGTGATGTCCTAGTGGGGTAGAAAGTCAAGTCAAGTCAGTCTGATGATACTAAATAAGTCATTCACTAGTTGCGTCCTTTTTAAGACGAAATTTTTTGTTATTTGAATCCCCACCCTGGCTTTTGCCAGGGGCCGCAATATAGGCAGGCCTTAATATGGCCAATTGTCTGAACGCGGTTTCTGGGACCTCTCCAAGGCAATCCTCATCCACATGGTGGCCCTTTGTGTCATCAGGTGTTTATCGCTTGTGTGATGTCCTGGTGGGGTAGAAAGTCAGCCAGTCAGTCTGATGATGTGCGATCATGGCATAATAACATCCTATTCAGGATAATTTTTTTTTTTTATATTTAAAGCCCTACTCTGGCTTTGCCAGGGGCCGCAATATAGCCTGGCCATAAATATGGCCTAAAAGCTGAAGGCGGTTTCTGGGACCTCTCCACGGTGATCCTCACCCACGTGGTGGCACATTGTGTCATCCGGTGTTTATCGCTTATGTGATGTCCTGGTGGGGTAGAAAGCCCGTCAGTCAGTCAGTCAGTCAGTCAGTCAGTCAGTCAGTCAGTCAGTCAGTCAGTCAGTCAGTCAGTCAGTCAGTCAGTCAGTCAGTCAGTCAGTCTGATGATGTCCATTAACACAGTAAATCTTCTTGCCACCCTGTGTCCTATACAGTTGCTGCTTTAACTTTCTGCCTCACAGTATTTTTATTTCAACTCATATATTATTATTATTATTATTATTATTATTATTATTATTATTATTATTATGCTTATTCTTCTTCTTTTTCTTTCTTCTTCTCCTTCTTTCCTTCTTCTTCTTCTTCTTCTTCTTCTTCTTCTTCTTCTTCTTCTTCTTCTTCTTCTTCTTCTTCTTCTTCTTCTTCTTCATCTTCTTCTTCTTCTTTGTTCGCACTTAAAATGCCGATTAGCACGTTATATGTTTTTTTACAGCTAGGCTGTGATATTTGCTCCTTTTAGCCCAACACATGAAATTTCAGCACAGTGTAGTCTAATTAGATAAGTCAGCTGATTCGTCGCTTTCTACGACTAATGTCCCTTGTCCCTGGGACCGACAGGGGTAATACTTAAATCCTTCACACCACTTGGTCTCGTACTGCCTTTCTTCCCTTCTAACTTTCCCATTGTCATTCATACTCCATTTTTCCTCTTATAACGAAGTGCCTAAACAGCGTGGACTGACATCCACTAATGCGTACAATCAGTTCTTTTTGGGGAATTACTTTTGATTTCAATACATTTTAATCATGCTTTTTTTTTTTAAGTTTGTGAACTGTTATTATTCCTTTCCCCCTCCATCCACATTGCATAAAAGGGTGCCTGTACTGTGTACGGCTGTTTATTGTCAGTGGAAGGGGGAAAAAAAAAACGTTAGAATCACCCACAAGAAGGCCCACAAAACATTATACGAAGACCTGAACGGTAAACCACAGACTTAGACGAAGGTCTACGTATGACAATACAGCATTTAGAAAAAGAAAGGACAATGATATTCAAGAACTATGTACCAAGCCAGATAACCAATAAAGACGTATAAGTAGCAATCAGGCAGATGACGGGAGATGCAGCCCCGGGAGTGCATGCCACGGGAGAGATAGACAAATGGTTTGTCCTATGCCGACCTAAGAAAGACATTCCGCATTATTTAATATGGAACCCGTCAGGCATTCTTCTTCTTCTTAACGTCCTCTTTTACAGCTTCGGGTGCCTAGGGAGATACAAGGTCCTGTTTCGTGCTCTTCTGGATGCTTCGAGCATAGACACATCGTGGTGTTGTAGAGTTTCTCTTATGTATTCATCCCATCTTGTTCTTGGTCTACCTCTTGCTCTACTAGCTCTCGCTCCTTTTTTTGGTATATGCCTTGTATGGTATAGCATCAGAAGGCATTCTCTCCAAGTGGGCAAACCATTTGTTTAGCTGTCTTTGTATGTAATTTAGAATTGGTTGTGTGCCGACTTTATCTCGTATGATCTCACTCCTAATTTTATCTCTTGTGGTCACTCTTACAGTCTTTCTCAGACAGCTCATTTCCAGGCATTATTACCCAAAAACATCGAATGTATCTAAGAATTCCGGGAAGACGCACAACATGTTTACATTGCGGCCACTGGTCTAATAAATGTCCAGTCAGACAAACACGGAAACCAGTCACAACTCTGTCCTTAAGTTCACGAACAAGGAAACGATACTGCTGCAACCAACCAAAGACACAGACACGCTTCCACTGCCAAAAAAGGTCACGGCATCGCCACCATCAATGCAACCACCAATGGATAACAACACAGGAAACAAGACAACAAAAGTAAGAACTCCTGCCAACACGAAACAACAACCAAACAAACCACAGACAACAGAAGTGTTTCTACTCTCGGCAAAAGACGTAAAGCCAACACCTTCGGGAATTACAAAACAAACAAAAGATACAACTAAATAGAAAACAACAACGGCCGTTGTGAACAAAACAACCTAATGCAACAAAAAGACAAATACAGCGGAAACTACGACAGAGACAGAGATGGTTGAAAAATGTTCACAGACAAACTCAACGAGCTGAGACAACAGGTTCAGGAACCTAGATATGATGTCTGTAACATTTCTAAAGAAGTGGAACTTTTTACCGACAAAATATGGGAAACCATTGACAAAATAGCCCGTGAAGTTACGACACAGGCTAGTGAGAAATACGACACTGGAGACCACACAGATTGTGCAATCTTTTACCATTTTTATAATGGGATAATTGAGGAACTAGCAAAAGAATACGTAACCAAGTGGCTGAACTGTGAATTTATTCTTCTTCTTCTTTTTCTTCTTCTGTCTTTCTTCTTCTTCTATTTTCGTTTACTTGAAATAGATTATCTATGTCTGCAATGTTGTCTCTATTATGAACTTCACTGTCTTTTGTAATTCACTCAGGGACCTGTAAAGTTTGACTTGCACCGATGTTTCTCTTGACCAATAGTTTTGCCTTGATATGTTGTATTATTTGGGACAGTCTTGGAGGACGTGATCTGTTGTCTCAGGTGCCAATTCGCATTTGCCCATGGCTGATTCACCGATTTTAAATTGTGTGTACATGTGGCTGCGAAGTCTATTGTGGCCTGTTCTAATGCGTAAAATAATAACTTGCTCTGTTCTGTCCATAAAATTGCAATCTTCTAGTGCCGGTTTTGATGGCTTTCTGATTTATTTGATTAATCTCTTCTTTTGCTGATAAGAGACTGGTACATCAGGTTGTTCTTCATTTGCACACTCCTTACCAAGTTTATCAGCTTTTTCATTTCCAGGAACTCCACAGTGGGATGGTATCCATTGCATAGCTACCTTACACAGGCTGCCTAGTTTGGAGAGGTATTTTTCTAGATTGGAATGCCTGAAGCAGCACGCTTGCATCTGTGAATTTCTGAAAATACGGTAAACTTTTACTAATCAACGTTCTACTGAAAGTTCCAAACGTTGTGCCTTCTAGGACATCCGAGCCACATCGGCCTTTCGGCTAAGATCAAAATGTAGTATACGTTCTTATCAGCTCACAACTCCCCCCTGTCCCCAACCCCCCCCCCTTTCCAGGTCCAGTTGCTGACTGACTGACTCTACCCCACTAGGACATCACACAAGCGATAAACACCCGATGACACAAAGTGCCACCATGTGGGTGAGGATCGCCGTGGAGAGGTCCCAGAAACCGCGTTCAGACAATTGGACTGCCTATATTGCGGCCCCTGGCAAAAGCCAGGGTGGGGCTTCAAATAACAACAAATTTCATCCTAAAAAGGACGGAACTATCAAGAATATGCCGTTATCTAGAGAGGCCAGTGCGGAGTTGGCTGCTGTATGCAGATTTGATACACGTGGGAGAAGACGTCACGGACGGGCAAATCTGCTCTCAAGGTTGTCTGAAACTTTTAGATGCGGATTTGATCAGCAATTTAGGTGGCTGTGTTTTTTTTATTATTTTTATTTTATTTTATTTCTTACCTTAGTTGGCTATACAATTTCAATTTTAAAACAAGAGAAGGAAGATGATGATAATGTTGATGACGATGATCGCAAATTTGCTGATTGATAAAGAGAATAAGAAGAAGAAGAAGAAGAAGAAGAAGAAGAAGAAGAAGAAGAAGAAGAAGAAGAAGAAGAAGAAGAAGAAGAAGAAGAAGAAGAAGAAGAAGAAGAAGAAGAAGAAGAAGAAGAAGAAGAAAAAGAAGAAGGTACCAAAAACAAATAGATAAGAAAGTGCAAGAACATCCCCGAAACACTAAATAAACCTCCAAGAAGTCACCTACCTGGAAACGTGAAAGTTTGTAAACATATGATGGCGACGCCTCTAATTTAACATCCCAGTTGTATCTGGCAGGGCTAACGACGGCGACGCCTACACTGAAACATCCGCCTCACGTCAGACGTCTCACAAATTCACCAGGCGCCGCACCACTAAGAAATATGAGGGGGTAGGGCGGGAGCCTCAAGCGGCTTAAGTTTTGTTTAAAAATAATAATAATAATAATTGTCTCAGTATTTTTAACGGTAGATTTTCTCAGTATTTTTCACGGTAGATTTTCTTAGTATTTTTCACGGTAGATTTTCGCAGTATTTTTCGGTAGATTTTCTCAGTATGAAGCATGTCTTCAAATTGCCGACCCAAATAGCTTCGCGCTGTTAGACCAAAAATTCAAACTGTGTTTTGATTTGGCTGCTTATGCCAACCCCTCCCCCTCCCCCATTCTTTTTAAAGTGCCGCCTGATGAGGTCACATCTTTGTATACATCGCCTTCTCCAGAATAGAGTCGGCTGTGTTTGTATCATAGCATTGCACGGCCATGTTATTATAATTATTTGTTTTCTGTTTTTATGTTTCTTTTCTATTCCCCCTCCCCCTTCCCCCTTTTCTCCCCCGCCCACATACACTGAATTCTTCACCGAATAGACTGCATATACTGGTATACCAATTGGAGCAGCGGGACAAGAAAACATTGCGGGTACTAGCCGTCGTTATATCAATCAGAACAGAATGGGAGTTGCTAGCCTAAAGACATTTGCAGACATTCTCAGGTTGGGATCGGGGCACTTATGATCCAATCCGAGGTGCGGTGAAGATGATCTTCGAATGAACCATTCTTTCTAAAGGGCATTTTGTTTTTCTTTTTCCTTTTTTCTTGACCACTAACTGTAAGGTGTGACGGAAAGTCCTGGTTGAACGTCCACTTCGACTTTGCCAGGGCCTGAGTTTTGCTTGTACATATCTTTTACTGGCTTATTTATATGAGTCTGTTGTCCTTCGACGCTCGGGCAGATGCAATCAGACTTCAAAGGAAGCTCTAATTGGTCGACTTCTAGGTTATGCTTGTTGAGGGGAGGCAGTGTATTGATTCTTGTTTACCCCACAAAAGGGACCCCGAAACCCACACGGGGAGAAAGGCTAATAAATATAATACAATAATTAAAATTATACCATCATCATCATGTAGCAGGTCCTTTGCAGAACGTCACTCTTAACACGGTCTGCCTGAAGAAACTCGGTCTCTCGCCAGCTCTCCCGCCTCGTGTACTCTCATAGTCAAGGAGTCAGTGATATTCTGTGCACATCTTCGTGTCAGTCGGCCCCTGCCCCTCCTTTCTGGTACCATGCCTTCTGCTACTTTTTTTTCTAGTCCGCCGTGGGGCTTGATATGAGCAAAATATTTCAGCTTCCGAGACAGGATTCTGTTTATTACGAAATCTTCCTTGATGTTCATATCTTTAAAAAGTATACAATGTGTACAACAAATACTTGACAGAACGAGTTTACATGCTTAGAGATATCGCTTAACCCCTTGCAAATTTTCTAGGTGGTTCATGACTAACAAATTCGGGGGGGGGGGGGGGGTCTTAACGTGCCTGAACCCTCTAGGCTCCGACGCCTTTGGCATCAAGCTTCCTCTTCAATACTACAGGGTCTAGCTGTGATCTACCCGTGAATCTAGAAGTGCCGCTACAGTTTATGAACGTGAGCTGTCACCTCTTATCAGGGGCGGCGAGAAAATGGGTTGTGTCAGGCAGGGTTCGTACATATAATTAACTAGTTGTTATCTTTCTTTGTTCCTGTCCCCAGACTCCGATTAACTCTTTTAGGCAATTCACAACAGGTTGATTTGTTAGCTCAAAGATAGGGCACTTTTGTAGCCATCTTCTAGAGCACACAGTTAGGACGTAACTCACTAACTCATTTTCATGAAGGCTGCGTGCCCAGTTAGTGACCATTTAAAAATAGTGTTCGTTCTAATTCTTGCTTTAGTTCCTTCTGACTAGACAGTCTGAGGCATTGGAAATAACAGTGATCACAGCTTTCTTAATTCTGTCTTTGAAAATTCAGATGATGGGACACATTTAGAAGACGGAGGGTGGTATAGTATCTGAAGGCATCCTCTATTGTGAATTACACATGGTTAGAAAAGCTAGAACATAAAGATAAAGAGGGGCGAGAATGGTACAGTTATTGATGTGGTCTCTTAGGAACATGATTTCAGGAAATGTGTTGCATGAGGGAAATGAGGTAGGAGGGAATCAGTGAGGAAATGGGATACGGGAAAAAAATATTTGCAAATATGTTAAGATTTGAGCGTCTGGAAAATAGTACGTTAGAAATATGCAGCGGTAACAATGGTACGGCAATTCTAAGCTTTAAGTAGAGACTTTTTTTCGTTAGCGGATCTGGGATATGGAGGAGGTGTTGGGGAAAAGGGTGGGGGGGGGGGGGGCCTCCATTTAGATAATTGGTAAGAGGTTAAGCGGTCACCCTTAATCGTGTATAAGTATTTGTTTCTTCTTCTTTTTCTTTTTCTACGTATTATTATTGTTATTATTATTATTATTATTATTATTATTATTATTATTCATAGTCGTCGTCTTCTTCTTTTTCTTCATAGTCTTCTCCTTCATCTTTTTTCTTCTTTTTCAACCTTTTGTCCCCCACTGAGCATAGGTCCTCAACCAACGCACATCAAGTCGTTCTATACTTTGCTATCACATGTCTTACCTGTATTTTTAACATCACCTTGCTCCTTCCATGGCAAACTACTGGATGTAAATTGCCTAGAGAAACCACACAACAGCCAGGGGCTGTTAGGGGTTGGTTCTGCAACGTCCTGTAAAGGATACGCAACTAACTTTTTTTGCTCCTTCCCGTCTTCATGTTGGTTTTTGTAGGGTCGAGGGAAGGAAAGAGGTGGGGGGGGGGGGGCTTTGCTTCTATTTCCCTGTGAGTTCCAGTACAAAGACATTCTAGTTATATTGTTCTAGGCTTTTCTCAAAGTGTCTCACATACATCCAGTTTAGATTTTTTTTTTTAATTTATTACAGTCATAGAAACAAATCAGCGTTGCCAGCATGTTGTGGAGAGTGATCTATTGTGTGCCTTGTCCGACACAGAACTCTTCTTCTTCTCTTCTTCTTTGCGTTCACCAGCTGTAAACTCTGGCGGAAAGTTCTGATTGTTCATCCTCTTCTGAATTACAGTCCTGTTCCAGAACCAGATAGTTGCGTGTGCATTAATTTTATAGATTTACTCATTTGTATGCAGACTGCTGGTTCCTTGGCTGATGGACTGCTGTCAAATCGCCTGCAGCTGGAATGGAACCCGGCTCCTTGACATTGCGGCATAGATTGACGTACTTCAGCCGTCCAGTTTCAAGACCCCCTGTGCCTGACTAGTCCTAGTCCCACCCGTCTGCTAGATTACTGACTCCGCATCAGAGATAACGGTCCCTCAGCTAACACAGGCTGTGGAA
>CAJHNH020001621.1:102500-135663 GCA_905116865.2 Candidula unifasciata | reverse complement strand
CACCACCGAGACCACAAACACCATCATCATCCCCAATGCCAACGAGACCACAACTACAATCATCATCCCCCACCACCACAAGCACCGATAACCAACCAACCACCATCATCATCCCCATCACCAATAAGACCACAACCACCATCATCATCCCCACCACCACCGAGACCACTACCACAATCATCATCCCCCACCACTATCAGACATCAACCATCATTATCACTCCCCACCACCCCCAAAACCTTAACCACCATCATCATCCCCCACCACTACCAAGACCACAACCATCATCATCATCCCCCACCACCACCAAGACTACAACCACCATCATCATCCCCACCACCAAGACCACAACCACCATCATCATCCCCCACCACTACCAAGACAAACACACCATCATTATCACTCCCCACCACCACCCCCCCCCATCATCATCCCCCCACCAAGACCTTAACCACCATCATCATCCCCCACCACTACCAAGACCACAACCACCATCATCATCCCCCCACCACCACCAAGACTACAACCACCATCATCATCCCCACCACCACCGAGACCACAACCACCATCATCATCCCCACCACCACCGAGACCACTACCACAATCATCATCCCCCACCACTACCAGACATCAACCATCATTATCACCCCCCACCACCCCCAAGACCTCAACCACCATCATCATCCCCCACCACTACCAAGACCACAATCGTCATCATCATCCCCCACCACCACCAAGACTACAACCACCATCATCATCCCCACCACCAAGACCACAACCACCATCATCATCTCCCACCACTACCAAGACCACAAGCACCATCAACATCCCCACCACCACCGAGACCACAACCACAATCAACATATCCCACCACCAAGACCACAACCACCATCATCATCCCCCACCACCACCAAGACCACAACCACAATCATCATCCTCCACCACTACCAAGACCACAACCACCATCATCATCCCCACCACCACCAAGACCACAACCACCATCATCATCCCCACTGCCACCGAGACCACAACCACCATCATCATCCCCCACCACTACCAAGACCACAACCACCATCATCATCATCCCCACCACCAAGACTACAACCACCATCATCATTATCCCCACCACCAAGACCACAACCACCATCATCATCCCCACCATCACTGAGACCACAACCACCATCATCATCCCCCACCACCACCAAGACCACAACCACAATCATCATCCAACGAGACCACAACCACCATTATCATCCCCACCACCACCGAGACCACAACCACCATTATCATCCCCACCACCACCGAGACCACAGCCACCATCATCATCCCACACCACCACCGAGACCACAACCACCATTATCATCCCCACCACCACCGAGACCACAACCGACATCATCATAATCCCCACCACCAAGACCAAAACCACCATCATCATCCCCACCACCACCGAGACCACAACCACCATCATCATCCCCACTGCCACCGAGACCACAACTACAATCATCATCCCGCACCACCACCGAGACCACAACCACCATCATCATCCCCATCACCAATAAGACCACAACCACCATCATCATCCCCACTGCCACCGAGACCACAACCACAATCATCATCCCCCACCACTACCAAGACCACAACCACAATCATCATTCCCACCATCACCAAGACCACAACAGCCATCATCCTCCCCCAACACCACTAAGACCACAACCACCATCATCATCCCCACCACCACCGAGACCACAACCACCATCATCATCCCCCACCACCACCAAGACCACAACCATCATCATCCCCCCACCACCAAGACCACAACCACAATCATCATCCCCCACCACCACCAAGACCACAACCACAATCATCATCCCCCACCACCACCAAGACCACAACCACAATCATCATCCCCCACCACCACCAAGACCACAACCATCATCATCCCCCACCACCACCAAGACCACAACCACAATCATCATCCCCCCACCACCAAGACCACAACCACCATCATAATCCTCACCACCACCAAGACCATAACCACAATCATCATCCCCACCACCAAGACCACAACCACAATCATCATCCTCATCACCACCAAGACCACAACCACAATCATCATCCCCACCACCAAGACCACAACCACCATCATCATCATCCCCACCAAGACCACAACCACAATCATCATCCTCATCACCACCAAGACCACAAACACAATTATCATCCTAACCACCAAGACCACAACCACCATCATCATCCCCCACCACCACCGCCATTATCAGGGAGCTAGGTGTGTACCACAGGCTGGAGATGTAGAGTTGTAAGTGACATGAGATTGTGAAGTACACATACACGAGAAATCTGAAAGGGAAAGACAGAACCAACCAAAGGCTTAAGGGTCACAAATTAGGCACGAACGCCCGTCTTGTATTCGGCCCTCTCGAACACACATCTGTCTTAAACAGCAAGTCTATATAACCTCAGACACACACACACACACACACACATACACACACACACACACACACACACATATATATATATATATATATATATATATATATATATAGAGAGAGAGAGAGAGAGAGAGAGAGAGAGAGAGAGAGAGAGAGAGAGAGAGAGAGAGAGAGAGAGCATAGCCAGCAGATAATAAACAGAAAAACATTCTGTTTTCATCATCGAAGGCCTAGATTTTCTCATAGGCCTAATAACCTCCCAAGGTCAGGGTAGTCCATAAAAATAGTGACCCGAATGTTACAGAGCCAAGTCAAACCAAACACTTTGCATACTGTTCCAGGATGGAAAAGGGGAGGGCTGTCGGAACCTCGGTGACTTAGGCGTCTCGACAGCCCTCCCCCCCCCCCCCCCCCCCCCCCCTCCGGGACTATGAGAGTGGAGAACTATGCCCGTTTTACTGATTTATCTTACGTGAATATAGATTGTTGGTTCTTCCCTTTCAGACAGATGCACTCTTGACTTTGAACTTTGAAGGAAACACCATGTATTTGGACTTCCGGCCAAAATTCCCATAGCCGAACTGACCGCTGACAAGTCAGGGTTACCAGATAGAAATTTTTATGCCAAACCAATTACCCAAAATATGCCAGAAAATGCCAAATAACGTATAAGATTGTACCCACTTCGCATCAAAAGCTCTAGATTGAATTCTTCACTGTCATCCTCACTGGAACCAGTGGAAGATACAGCGTAAACTTTTTGAGATGTAAAATCTTTAAGCATTTTCTCAGATGGGATGAAGTCTTGCAACTCATCTATAATGATGGCCTATTTCTTGTTCCGAAAATCATCAATAAGGTCATCCTTAAGTGCAGGCGGTATAATATTTTTTATTAGGCATGAACATTTAGTTGTATGCAACTGTATGTGCTCCGATGTACTCCCCCAATGGCAGATCATGCCTACAGCAAGTTGCAACTCTGTTGCCTTTAACTTTTTCATTACTTTGCCTAGGAGTCATTGTTGTAATAAGCTGTGACCGGCTTTTTGACACAGTTTTCATCCTGTGTTTTTCGGATTTTTCATGATTTGATATGCTACTAATTTATGGTGCAAGACTGCACTGACACAGTTCGCGATTTGCTTTCTCTGATCCGTCTGAAGATCTTTTGAGCCGTGGGTATGTTTTCTTCTAGTTACTATTATACTTTGCGATGTCATAAGATGCTTTCCAGTTTTTGGATGACGTTTCCATTTGTAAAAGTAATAAAATATATCACAGTTAAAACTAGGTCTATATTTTCTCTATTTATTGTCCTCAAGTAGTTTCTGAACCGTGTGAATAACTTGGTATCAGTGGTGGGTTTCAAATGGTCAGATTTCCGAACCAATACACAAATAAGGCAAGAATCCAGGCAAGCGTATGTGTCTAATTTTATACGAAAAACGCCGCTGGAACTATGTCGGCCACGTCCTTAGAATGGATAAATCAAGACTTCCTTACCAAGCCCTCATTTGGACACCACAGGGGAAAAGATCTCGTGGAAGACCAAGGGAAACCCTACGTAGAACTATCATCAGGGAAGGCTCGCTCATGGGCCACTCAAACATCCAAGACCTACAACGGATTGCAACGGACCGCCGTGCATGGAGAGTCACGACCTCTGCCCTATGTGCCGCACTCGACACAAGAGGAAAGACTAACTAAGTGGTGGGTTTTGGTTTCATATACCGCATTTACTATAGTAGATTAACATAAATTACAAAGGGCCTTGGTTTATCGAAGTCACGATCCGTTTAGAAAGATAACAATAAATACAATAAGAAATGACTCAAATCTCCGTTAATCCGTACCAGGATATCACAAGAAAGTCAAACTGAAATAAAGATTTTAACTGTAGGTCTACATTGCTTTTAGTAAATCTACGTGTTTCTAATGGAGGAACCATGAAGAAAATGTGAGCACATCTGGATAAAAAAAAGCCAGGAAAAACACAAATATGCCAAAGTATGCCAGTTAATTATCTTATGCCAGTTTAATTTCAAACATGCCAAATTGGTGGAATCTGGCATCAAAAATGCCAATATGACAACCCTGCTGACAAGTTATTTGTTTCCAGCTAGGTTTTGCTGATGCAAATTCCTCCTTTCTGGACGGGAATTCAAAAGTTCCGTCAGTGGCGTTTCTCTGGTATGGTAGGTAGTGCAGAAGCTCTGGGCGCCGCTTGAAGGGGGTCGACAAAACACAGCCTCTCATCTGGAGGATCCACGGTTGAGTTCCATTTTGTTGAAAAAGGTCATAAGGGCGCCAGCCTACACAAATATAAACACTCACCCCAAATCACTACCACTCACATTTTATAAAAACAGGACAGGAATACGGAGTCATGTCCTTTGACGTGCTCCTCGGTTCGGTAAGTGCAGCGCATGGCATTGATAACATCACTTCTTTCAAGTACTGGACCAGCCATAGCAACCGCTGTGACAGCAAGTCTGCACGCTCGTTCCCTCTGACACCCGCATGGCCTGGCACAAAGATGACGGTTAGGGCAGCTTTTCGTGAAGTACTTAGTATTGCAATCTATTTTTGCCTGACAAATCCAGCTTGGATTTTGTGAGCATTTTCATCGAGTCACCACGAATGCATACGTTTGTGAACTTTTGAGTAAATAAAGAATATGCAACTGTTTTTTTTTTACGCAACTGTTTTTAAATAGGCCTTTATCTCGATTGGTGCACACGGCCAGGAAGCAAGCAGTACAACAGAGAAGTTTTTAAAAAAAAAACCACAACAAATGAACACCAATTGCTCCATCTGCAACACTGAAAAAGTAAACTTGACGATCGATGTCCATCTTTATTTACCAAATTTACAAAAACAAAATACATTAAAAACAGGCCATTCTAACATAAGTACATAAACATTCGTCATAAACCCACATATATAATATTCAAAACGCGAATGTTTCTGGGGAAAAGTGATAACGTGGGGAAACATATTTGTAAGAGAATTTACCTCCCCCCTCCCCCTTATTTTTTTGTTCTGTATAGGTGATTTTACAGCAACATTTGTTTCAACAGTGGTATCCCCCCGTGTGGGTTCCGAGGTCGCATTGTGGGGAAAACAAGAATAGACCCACTGCCTCCCCAAAGGCATGTCGTAAGAGTCGACTAATTGGGGAGCTTCCTTTGAAGTCGGAGTGCATCTGCCGGGGAGGCAAGGAACCAACAGTCTGTATTCAAGAGAATGAGATCTGTAAAACTGATGCACACGCAACACTCAGGTTCTGGAGCAGGACTGCAGTTCAGTAGTGGACGAGCAACCAGAACTTTCCACCAGAGTGTGCAGCTGGTGAACGCGAAGAAGAAGAAGAAGAACAGTGGCATCTAGAGCCCATGGTTTTAATAAGCAATGGCAAACTACTGAACGTAAATATGCCAAATAAAATCACTAACAGCCAAAACATGCTGGAGTTGGTTCTGCAGCATCCTGTAAAGAAAACTAGTGTAGGCTGCAGGGTGGAGATGTGTCGCTGGAACATCAAACAGAACAATCAGCACAGAACGCAACGCTAACATGCTTTATGGTAATTTCGTGTCATTTATAAATGTGTAACTGTGTGTTTATATTGGCTACTGACTTTAAGTGTTAACTACTATGTCACTCTTGTAAACATTCAATTATTTTATTCCACGAAATGCATGCATGCCTTCTATCCTTTATAAGGGAGCTTATAAGGGAGTTAGTTTACCCGCTGGTTGAGTTGAGTTAAGAAATGACATCACAGCACTCGGGGCATTCCCATGTGTGCTCCGTCCTCATCTTCAGCAGCCAGAGCAGAGTTCCAATACTGATGGTACCGGTCACAATCTGGTTATATGTCCGTCTCGCCTTTTCCCTGAGTGTAGTAAGCCGGTCAGACCCTGTGGTTACACCCAGGAGCCTCATTCTCTCCCGGCTATAATAATCTTGTTTCTCTACTGATTCCATTGCTTGTTCCCAAAGGGCCTTGATCACATCTGCCTCGTCATGTATCAATTCACCACCTAGTGGTTTTACCCCCTAGTTTGCTATTTGACTGAACTACTGTGTCATGAAATTCTGTTTTGCCCAAGAAATGCGTCACCTACATGAACAGTTTGGGAAATTGTGGTGTAAACTGGCAAATTTTCAGTTATTGCCTGTATTTACTATGTGTGCGGTGTAGACAGTAGTCGCAAGGTATGTTCAATTTGCATGTGCAAGCGTTAGCAGGTAACAGTTACACTGGAGAGGTTTTCACATGATGATTTCTTCCTTGTTGATTCGTTATCAAGAATGTATAGCATTGTAAGTATTAGTATCTGGTAGCTTTCAAACGTTAATTTTTGAATCAGTAGCGTAAGCATGCAGCGATTGTTCCGTTTGCTATGTTCGAGATGTCAGCCAAGTCGTGTATTAGTAATAAATAGTCAGTAGTAGTAATAAATAGTAAAATAATGCTTTTCTTTGGCAATGGAAAGTGTAAGTGGCGATTGCAGCTGCTACATGCCGGCCACGCCCATGGCAGACAAGGAGGGTATCTGAGCCTAAGGATTTAGGACCCAGAGCTAGTGCTGTTGCCAGGATCAAGATTTTTTGTTGTTGCCCCAACAGAAAAGAATCCAAGACCTTCCCAAGACTCTTAACCTGGACCCCTGCAGGACATTCTAGCACATCTACTTGTCCTAGCAGTAAAAAACTTTTGGAGTAGCTTCTGTATTTTATCCTAACATATTATTCTCATGTCTGTCAATACAACCACGATTTAACACATTTAACCTTTCTTGCAGTAAACTAAACAAATATAGAAACAGCCATTTGTCTAAAATATTCAGGCTGATGTTCTGTCTTCATTAAATAGCCTTCTTCTTTTTCTGCTGTATTCACCCTTAAAAAAATGGGTGTTCACATTGTGTTGGGGATAATATGCAGGCTGTAATAACCGCCATTTTTGGCCTGACAAATTCAATTCCAGTAAACCCTTAACTCTTTTAGTCCCAGAAGCAGTTAAAGAGAGAAAAACTGCTATGAAAAATCACGAGTACACAATTTCAAAGAGGCAACTGTACATGCCAGATTTCTTTAGTATTCTGTGACCAAATGTAAAAAATAACAGAAAATATAGCGTAATGGTTAGGATTCATGAGAACGAGTTGATCACACTTGAAGCGCTGCTTGGGACCAAAAGAGTTAATTAGTCACCTTTTACATCATGCTTTCACGACATAAAGTGCATCTTTTCTGTTCCCTCCAAAATGGGATCCCTCAGGATTTAAAATGGCAAAAACAAAACAGCAGTCAAGTCTGCAGCTACAAGAAAAAAGATCATTCACAAATACATCACTGATCACGGATCTAGTTTCAACAAGAACAAAGCAGAAAATTTGCTACTGTACATGCATAGTAAACACATCTGTAATCGAATGAAACCATGCATCATGAGAGCACATTCAACATAAATGTAGAGACTTGTAAGTATTTATTAGAACCTAAATGGGCAAAGTGTACATAAAATATGTGTACAAAATAGACACAATGAAAAATCAACAGTGCTTACTCCAGCTGCATACTTGTGAACAGAGTTACAGCCACCTCATCTTGCTGTCCCGTCTAAATGTATTATTTACCATTTATGGTTTAGGTTTGGGTTTAAACAACGTATGAACATGATGGCACAAGGGTAGCAACCCTTAAGTGCTTCGTTCTACTTCTAACTCAAGTCTGAGTTTGAGGGTTCTCAGCGCAATGCACAAACTCTGTAGCACTGGTAAGGATCCTGAAATATTTTGGGTACATTTCTAACTCCAAACAATTTTGCCCGGCCAGCGCCATTAGGCTACTCACTTCTGATTTCTCACTGCCAAGGGATTTTTTACGTGCGCAACAATAAGTGTCCAATCTGACTACCCAGGGACCAGGGGTAATTTGTAGAAGTGCAAGTGAAAAATCCTAGCCTTCACTGGGGCCTGAACCTGGGACCTCCAGCACTCGAGGTGGACACTATGCTTTGATACAATTGATGTGGTAAAGGAAGGGGGGGGGGGAACCTCTGAGAATGAAAATTTAGGATTGCACAGCTAGGGCAGTTGCCACAAACTGTGCAGGTTCCCATTTGATTTTTGTCCCCAACAGAACAACTTTAACCCTACCGAGGATTTTGAATGTAATATCACCTTAAAATAATCTGGTGATTATTTACAAAAAGAAACTGGAGCAGACAGACACTGCTGTAACTGTTAAGTCTATCAAACTCAAAACTATCAAAATATGAAAAAATACATTTTATTTGTCTTCAATGTCATATGACAAATATAGTTAAGATGGATCAAAATCACTGATTCATCATAGCTTTGGATCTGGATATCACATCAAGACATTTTTTCTTCAGGAATAGACTTCATTTTGATTGGGCTCTTGTATTTTGATAGAGCATTGTCAGATTTTACTTTTGAAAAAGATCAGTGATCTAGATAAAGGTAGACTTATCTTTCTGACCTCACTGTCTTTAATTTAAATGGATATATTATTAACATTGACTCATCTTTTAAAAACTGACTGATGTAATCTGTCACCATATACTAATCTCCAAGATAACTTCACAAATAGTTAACATTTGTCCAACAGTGAGGCAAGCTAGATCTTTAAACCATTGATGTTACAAATCCACAACCAGCAAGCTAAGATCGTTGAACCCCTGACTAACCAATCTGCAGCCAACCTGCCAAGATCTCTGAACAACTGATTGTAACAAATCTATAACCTGCTAGATAGATTACTGAACCATTCATTATCATGTGGCAGATCCTTTAGTACTTTGGAGAACATCACCCCCATCAAAGCCTGTCTGAAAGAAGATCTGCCCCTCATCTCCAACCTCATGACTTTTCCAGCCTAATGTGTTTCTTATGTCCTGTGCTCATCTTAATTATGGTCAACCCCTGCCTCTCTTATCGGGTAGGATACCATCCATTTCTGCTCTTTCCGAGCCAGTGTGACATTTAAATATGGCTGAAGTAATTCAGTTTCTGTGATAAGATGCGGTCAGCCATCAGCTGTAACAAATCCATAGCCAGCTGGTTAAAATCTCTGCACAGCTGGCAGTAACAAATCTACAACTGGCAAACCAGATCTTTGAACAGCTGGCTGTAACAAACCTACAGTTGGCAACCTCAAACTTTGTTTAGCTGGCAAACTAAATCTTTGAACAGCTGGCTACAACAAATCTACACTTGGAAAACTAGATCTATCAACAGCCGGCAAACTATATCTACAAACAGCTGGCTGTAACAATCTACAGCTATATTTTTTACAGTGTGCATGTCAAAATTATAACATTCAATACCATGCAAAGTTACCATAAATGTCAGAGGACATCCTGTTTGTGTGCGGGTGTGTGTGTGTGTGTGTGTGAGTGCGTGAGAGAGAGAGAGAGAGAGAGAGAGAGAGAGAGAGAGAGAGAGAGAGAGAGAGAGAGAGAGAGAGAGAGAGAGAGAGAGAAGAGAGAGAGAGAGACAGTTGCTTCACCATCACAAAAGCCCAATAGATTTTTTATGCTGGCTACATACCAATTTTTTGATAAACTGGCACAACACTTATTTGTTCAAAAAATGAGGTCATATTGGGTCACGAATTATGGCTGGAAGAATAGATTTTGGTCCCATTAACAATACTCAGTCAAGTAGCAGCAACATGAATTCTGTACAAACATGTAATACTATTGTATGTTGAATGAAAGATGGATATTTCCTTTCTTTCAAACTGCTAACAATGACAATTAATACAAAGCAATGATTTCCTGGTGTGAGTTCAAACAATGACACAAACAATATATTGAAAAGTATGTTGCCAGGCTGCTATCATAAAGATCTCAGGAGAATGGTACCGCAAAGAATGACACAGGAACTGGCCAATACGAAATATTCCAGGAAAAGGCGAGATGGATATACAGTCAGATGACTGATAATGGTTTCATCAGAATCCGAACTCGGCTGAAAATGGGGAGGGAGCATTTATGGGATTGTCCCAAGTGCTGTGTGTCAATTCTTTATTCAAAACTGCCTTGCTGCTGGTGTCTGGTGAGGGGCATGCCTACAGAGTTAGGATGTAGAGGTGTTAAACCAAACAATGGTTGCACACTACAACCAAGTCTTGCACTGATCAAGACTTGTGTATACGTCTTCACGTTCACCATGAAAATTTAAGTTCCCAACCAGGACACGGCCAACAAAGATTGGATTGATGTTTTCTTTGAGTGCATCTCTGACTGAGAAGTGAGCAACAGACAGTCTGCATACAAATAAGCCAGATCTGTAAAATGGTTGTGATGTGCATGCAAAACTCAAGTCTTGGAACAAGACCAAAGTCCAGAAGTGGATGAACAAGCTCTTGTAAGACTGTCCTCTCTTGGCGCAGCTGGGGAGCAACATGTGGCCACACCCAGTAGAACTGACAACTTAGCTTTGGGGAAACCTAACAGACCTTGAGATTAAATCTCAGTTTATGTCCCACATACCATCAGTATCTCCAAAACTAAAACCATGGTGATCTCAAGAGAGGAGAAGAAACACCAGATCATGATGGGACAGTATGCATTGGAGCAGGTTAACCATTTCAAATACCTTGGAGTTGTACTAGACCAAAACGGAGGCATTAAGACTGAGCTGGCTGCACGAAAAGCAGCTGCTGGAAGACTCTTCCAGGCCATAAACCAAGGGTTTCTTAGCAAAACCAAGGGTTTCTTAGCAAAAGAGAAATTGGCAAGAGGACGAAAATGGCTGTTTACCGTTCTACCTATGTACCAGTCCTGACCTATGGGTGTGAGTCATGGGCAATGACAACAGCTCACAGAAGCCAGCTGCAGGCCTCGGAAATGAGATACTTGAGAAAGGTGGTCCAAGTGACAAGAAGGGACAAAATCCGCAATCAGACAATACGTCAAGATCTTGATACCCAGCCCTTACTAACCCGAGTAGATCAGTCACAGTTACGATGGTTTGGACATGTATGCAGAATGGGAGAAAATCGGCCACCATGGCAAGCATGGGAGGCTAAGAACCAGGGAACCAGACCTCCGGGACGACCCAGGGTGCGCTGGGAAGACAACATCCGACAGTCCCTAACTGACAGAGGACTGGAATGGAACAAAGCTAGAAAGAAAACTGCTGATAGAGACGTCTGGCAATCTCTCTGGCAAACCTCTACACCCCAAGGTAGAAGAGGAGCGACTAAGTAAGTAAGTAATGTCCCACAGTGGATTATGTGCATGACCAGAGATCACTGAAGAAGAAGAAGAAGGATAACAAGCAGTATTTTCTGCCAGAGTTGACAGCTGATGAAGGTAAAGAAGAATAAAACTACACAGGCATATCAACACATGATAAAGGATAAAATACGAATCCTTTCAAATGATATATATATACACAACAACATTGCCTTTCATTACACCTGAACCTTCTGTAGTGAACATATGGTTAATCCTAGACTTCCGCCAGCAAGGTGTCAGTGTATAAAGCAAAATATTCCAGGCAATAAGTTCTACAACATATTGTTTGTGTCCTTGATTTTTAATAGCAAATAATACATAAAGCAAACAATTATTTAAAAAAAAAAAATTTTGCATTTCAATTGTATATAATGCAATCACATACACATATGTACAAATATAAAATGCTGTGTCAGCCAAGAAGGCTTTCTCAGATTAAAAACCAGTATGTGTATTTACACATATACACAGTAAAAAGTAATATAATCAAACAAAAGACGAAAATATGCATAAGTCAGTGAAAATGATGGTATCTTTGTCTTGCAGGGTGACACCATCCAATACTGGGCAGGTGGATCATTAGGGGTAGAAAAATGCGGTTGCATCAAATGCTCAATGATGCATAGGATGCAGTGGAACAAAACTGAGTCACAAGACATAACTAGCTAACTAGCTGGTCATTCAACTGAAAGACAAGGTTACCTGCAGCCAAAAACTAAGCAAATCCTTATAACTTATTACATTATGGTTGTGTGCGGTTTTGTGTCTCAATGTGGATTCTGGGGTGCAGTTTTCTGGAAAAGAGAAAAACAGATTCAATGCTTCTCAACAAGCAGTATGTAAAAGGCGGTTAATACGTATTTGCCAAAATCAGATGTGTCTGGCCCAGGGCCTTTTTTAATAAGAAATAAAGGTGTTAACTTCATCTTAAAGTTGGTAGTCATGTCTATCCACAACCTTCTGTCTCATAAACTTTCAGCAATCTACTCTGACACAGATAACCCTCCATGTCATGTCACACTGCCCAGCATCTTCTCTCGCTGTCTCAATGTAGTGCCTCTCGGCCCCTTCAACTTTTCTACTGTCATGATGTACTAATTTTCTCCTTCTCATGACATGATCAAAGAAAGTAGATTGCCTCTTTATGATGTCAGCAATCAGCTGGTACTAACCACAAGGTATCTTAGAATTGCTGGTCTTATCATAAAGTGTCTATTTTATCTTAAAATTACTGGACTTATCACAAAAGGTCTATTAAAGCATAAAGTCGTCAAGAAACCTTTTCCACACCTTCAAATGTATTGGGCATATAGGGCCAGACCTATATTTTATATAATCGGCACTTGGTGGGTGATGTGGTCAGCATCATGCCGGCCACCTTTACTTCCCATGACTTTTGCCAGGTACACTGGGTCAAGCTGGCAGCCATAGTCATTTCTGAAAAACGTCGGGCTCAATCCGAAACCCCCTGACCTTCTGATTCGCAGGCGTGCGTCTAGCTGCTACATCATGACGGTCTAATAAAGTAACACTGAAAAAAATCATGCCTAAAAATCAAGCGTAAAAAAGGTGAAAGGAAATATAACAAGGTGAGGCCCCAATCTCTTCCATGGTGCAACTCTCATACCACTGTCTGAAAGCCATGAGAACAGTCTTGGTAGCTACAATATTTCCTCAAGTATAAGACGATCCCGTGTATAAGATTATAAGATGTACCTTGTTTTTGGCACTGGAAGTTTGGGGGATAAAATAAGAACTTCATTTCATGAAACTGAAGCATCAGTTGTACCCACATGATGTGGTAAAAATCTATGACCACTGTATAAGACGCACACTGTTTTTTTTTTTACCCTATATTTTTGGAAAATAAGTGTGTTTCAAACTTGGGGAAACATGGTACTTGGTACAGGATGACTAAATTTACTTCCTGGGTGAATCCATGAATAAATATAAATCTCTACTGACCAGATGTTGGTGAGAGTAGCTAAACAACAACATTTAATTATACAAATATCAGCCTATTAAATCATCCACACCAGAATCCGGTCAAAATCTGAACAGAAAACAACTGGTTTCATTTATGTTATGAACAAATATTTACATGTACATAAAAATACCCTATCTTTCCATATATAAGTAATGTGTGTTTATCTTTCTGGTTTTACTGAGTGTTCTAGGGCTCAGTGACATATATAAACAGTGGTAGGGCAGACATGATGGTAGATGTGAGGGCATTTATAAAGGCAGACATGAGCTAATATTTCTTCTTCTTCTTCTTTATAGCATTCCTTGGCTGTAAGCTCAGGCAGAAAGTTCAGTTTGTTCGTCCAAATCTTCTTGTTCCAGAACTTGAGTTTTGTGTGCGCATCAGTTTCACAGGCTCGGTTATTTGTATGCACACTGTAGGTTGTATGCCTCTCCGACAAATGCACTCCAGCTTCGAAGAGGTATTTCCTAATTAGCCCCCTTTAACATCATGTGTATGGGAGGGGGGGGTAGGGTGGGTCTATCCCCCCCCCCCAAACTGGGGTCCTGGATCCACATGAGGAACCTAGAGTTAACATTCACAACAAAGACAGCAATTAACACAATCCAAGAGAAACACAAAGAAAGAAACAAAACACTCTAGGGAACAAAGATAGGGGAACTATTATCAGCTTGTCACAACAGTCACCATCAGTATGGGAATCAACCATTGACTACTGAAGATAAGGACAGTGCAGATGTGGGAATGTTTCAAGCACAATATTGAAAATTCTTGCTTGATTCATTTATCATTATACAGGTATAACTCCTAGTTTTGTATTTTGGAAAAGGATATGATAAACCATGTTGCACAGAAGGGAGAAATCAGATAGGGAATATAGGTAGCTGATAACTTGACCAAGGGAACAAAATGCCAAAGACCGTTTTGGGAGGAGGGGGCAAGTCAGGAAGGGAATATAGGTAGCTGATAACTTGACCAAGGGAACAAAATGCCAAAGACCGTTTTGGGAGGAGGGGGCAAGTCAGGAAGGGAATATAGGTAGCTGATAACTTGACCAAGGGAACAAAATGCCAAAGACCGTTTTGGGAGGAAGGGGCAAGTCAGGAAGGGAATGAGAATGAAGAAATTAATGATTGCAGAAAGGAAGAGAGCTGAGAAAATGAACACTAAATACATGTGATGGTCATGAAATCCCCTGCTCTCATTGTGGAAGAATTATCTTAATGCGGGCGGGTCTTGCTAGTCACCCTCGCTATTACTATGGGTTGTGAGTCCCATGCCTCCACATAGCATCATTTACCACTATCGCCTGCAAATATGAACAGGTGCCAATATATCAGAAATGCTGGCATAGCATTTAATGCAATTACCAAAATGAATGTCTTTAATTCACTCTAGTAGAATTCTAGAGTCTGCTTCTCTCTGTAAATACCAAAGCAGGCTGCAAAAAGAATCATGCTGTATGGGCAACAGTCACAGCTTGTGTCATATTTAGTACTCCGTTGATAGACCTAGGTCGAAACATTTGGCTGTATTTGTGCACCTAGAAAATCATTCATTTATAGTTTTGGTGTTTTCAGTCCTGAAGGGATACATATTCAACAAAGCTTTATTTAATTCACTTTTTTCATATTTCTCCCCCTCTTTTTTCATGTGCTTCTTACTTATTTCCCTTTCATAATATAACATTTCATATCCATTTACCTCCTATTACACATTTTTTCGGTTTTATGCTGACTTTTTAAAAAAATGTTTTTTAGAAGCTTTGCTGCCTTGTCTGTTGAGTTTCCCAGTCCAAGTCTGTGTTGTATTAAGTATTCCGTTGATGAAGACTTTGGCTGAAGCCTTCAGTTGTATTTGTGCGTGTCTTTTTCATTCCCTCCATTGAGCTTTCTAGTCACATTTTATGTTGTATTCAGCACTTCATGGGCAACACATGGTTTCTATAACACTACCCGGGCTTTGTGCAATGGATAGGAGGAACCTCATCTTTGGCATTCATTGGTCTTGGACACCCGAGCCTCCCTACAGAATAGTCTAGAAAGATGGAGAGGTGCCAACAACTCAGAAGGCTTATAATTGTTACAACCATTCGATAAATTATCTTCAAAATTACTCATTTTACCAACTGTCTTTGCCTGGCTCTCTAGCGTAGTTGGCTAAACCGGATTGCGCGGTGACGAACTCCTTGTGGTCCGGGTTCACTCCTGGGGGTAGGCAGAAAAGCCACATTTCTCCCAGATTTACGGTATTTACAATGGAATCAAGGCCGAAAGGTTGCAATATCCATAATACCGAGCCTAAGGGTTAACAACTCATGGCTTCTGGATACTAAAACAAACAAACAACCAACTGTCTTTAAAATTACTCATTTTATCAACTGTCTTTAAAATTACACATTTTACCAACTGTCTATGAAATTACTCATTTACAAACCGTTCACATTTCTGCCAAGACAATGGTCTTACAAACTAGGCTCTATATACTTACTTTATTTTACAAATTTGCTTTTCCTCTGCTTCTCTGTCCTTTCTAAGTTTTTATGTTTTTTTGTTTCCAGTCAGGCCACGACAGTAATTGTTGCATTTTCCTCTTCAGAGACAACATTTTCACTGCCATTAGATGTTTCCTAGCTCAGCGTAGACATATTAAGAGATTTAAAAAAAAAAAAAAAGAAATACTGCACAGTTGAGGGGCTAGAAGACGTTACAAAACATAGAAATGATAAAGATAATATAAAAACAGATGACTAGCAACCTTAATTTAAGTGGCATACAAAGATGATAAAGAAATCAATTACTGATATAAATTATATCATATATTATCTGACCACATGTCTAAAAACGAACTACATTTTGAATTCACTATTCAACATTTCCCACTTACACACTAGACACTGCATACTCAAAAAACACTCATATAAATTAGATATGAGCTGAACAGCTCTCTATCAGTGTCTTCATGTTAAACAGACCCAGAACATGTCTTGCAAAGACTGTCCTCTTCTGGAAGAGCTATGAAGCAACATGTGGCCACACCCAGTAGACCTGACAACTAAATTTTGGGGAAACCTTAAAGACCCCAAGCAGACATCCCAGTTTATGGTCTATAGTGGATGAGAGGCATGGCCAGAGACTGCTGAAGAAGGAAAATGCAGCATGTCACAGTGTGACAAAATGAATGACAGCCAAGTTCTATTGTATTCTTTGCGCATAAATGAATTCCCTTATCAATCTTTTAAATCCATAAAATACAGTTCCTTTACCCCTTCCTCTTCTCATTCTCCTCATTTTACCTGTTATCTCTCAGTGGAGCACAGGCCCTCAATTATCTCACATACATACATCTTATGATAATATAAAATATCCTTTTCAAAACTAATCCTCGCAACATTAATAAATATATGCTATAGAAACCCATAAAACATGTTAATAATAAATATTAAATATTTTTTTTTTAAAAGGGAAACAAATTTTAAAAGCCACAATAATTTAAAAATGAGTACATCATCAGCTACGGCAAAAATACCATGTCAGAATCGGTACTGGAAGTGACAGCACTCTTCTTTTTGAAAAATAAAAAAAAAAACAGTATGATGGCAGGCCAACAGTCTAAGTATTGTACAAACAGTGAAAACAATATAACAGTATGCAATGTAAGTAATATAGACAGACATATTTTTAATCATCATTGTCATCTTGGTGTGCTGTTTATACACCAGCCAAGGCTTACAGTTGTTTCCTCCATTTTGTTTTATCCTATGGAATTATTTCTATATCTAGTAAAGAATCCATTCTGGCAACTTTCATCAAGATTTGTTGCAGCATTCGTCTTAGACATCCTTGTTTTCTTAATCCATTTGTTTCACTGCCTTTTTGTGATTATTTGTCCACTTTCTCCCAGAATGTCACCATCTCTTGTAGCCATTAATATTGTAATGACATACGCATTATGGAAGAGCAGAGAAATAGATGTTGAACAAACAAAAAACTGTAACAAACAGAATCACTGACATTTATACAAAGAGAGCCAACAAAAATATAGCAATGTTAACAGCATATCAGTATGGAGGAAATAATAATGTGTACAAAGAGGGATAGCTATTGGGGGGGGGGGGGGGGGGGGGGGGGTGGGGGACGTTGTGCCACCCCAACAAAAGAGGTTGGTTGCAATGTATTCATTGCTAAACTTTGGGAATATTATATGCTGAGGCTCAAATGGCTTCCACAGTGTAACTCAAAGGGCAGATACACTTTTTTTCTTCAGGTTCACGAGCTGTAAAATCCAGAGTAAAGTTCTGGTTTGTTCATTCATCCTGAGCTTTAGTCTCGTTCCAGAACTTGAGTTTTGTGTGCACATCACTTTTACAGATCCGGCTTATTTGTATGCAGATTGTTGGTTCCTTGACCCTCAAGCAGAAGCATTCCCACTTTGAAGGAAACACCCCTAATTTGTTGACCTTTATGACGTTTTGGTTAGAGGGAATTAGGTCTATTCTTTCTGTTCCTCAACAGGAAGGAGAGCTATACAAACCGGAGAAATGTTACAGATTTAAATTTTACAGAAAGGAAAACTCCTTATTAATTAAAGGAACTTTTTCATATCATTGGGCATATGATGCTACATCCACATTTTTTTTATATATATATATATTTTTAGACCAGCCAGGTACTAACTGGATGATGTGGTCAACATCTTTACAGCCAACTGGATTTCCTTGCTACGCTCTGCAAGGCTGGATTGACCTAGGAACCCTTGACCAATTAATTAAAAAAAATTTTAAAAATAAAAAGATTTTTCAAGTCACCCTCCTGTGGATTCAAACTTCAGACCTTCAGTCCTATATTAGCTTGCAACATGTGTACATCGATGCATGAGAGATTACATTGTGTTCACGGATTTCAGGAATGCAGTACAACTTCTGCTGTAAACAAACTAGATAGTGGGATGCTGTTTCCTCTTTCAGGATTAAGGGTCCCCCCCCCACTCCCAAAACCAGGGTTTGGACCATGCTATGAAGTAGCTGCTAAGTATCTGGTCCCCCTGTTTTTCATTCCAAGGTCATAATCCATCAGTTTTTTTTAATGTTCCAGGGGTGAGAGGGTTAAGAAGCGTTTGCTGAAATCTTGACGTTTTGGGCTGAATGACCAAGCTTAAACTACAACACAATGTGTCAATCTCCTTGCTAACAGCAAGCCCCATGCTTATCATCATAATCCCCTACTACGTCAATTAGCATAAGTGGTCAGAGTCTGCTGTCCTAACTGATCACCAGAAGCAAAGATCAGGTCAGTGTTTTGTCCCACCCTCGTCTATGTGCCTGGTCAAGCCTTCAAAGATATTTTGTCTTCCCCTTGCTCTCCTTCTATCAATCTTGCAGGTTGTGATCATTTTCTAGTTTATTCCTTCTTTCCACAAACTTTTTACTATTCTATGTAAACAAGATTAATAAAAGACAGTAGAAGAGGAAAAGTTCATTTCCTCTAAATTAAAATGAAAAGAAAAGTTTCGAGCGGAAGAAATGCAGGACTGACAATTATGGATGACTATGTGGTCATGACAACAACAACAACAACAACAACAAATTCAACCTGCAATGAGAAACAAAATTCAATCTGGCAATGCATAACCAAGTTCAGTCTGGCAATGAAATTTAAAATTAAAATGCAATGAGAAACAAAATATCTGTGAAAGTTACTGATGTAAATAATATTAATTCCTGCTGTTTAATATCCATTATTTGCCATTGAGAAAGTCTTCAAACATGCTGAAGTCATCAGCTGTGCTCTGAATGGAGTCAAACATTGGTTCATTTGTCAAGGGATTATCAAGAAAATGAAATAATTCATCTTGGCTGGAAGGTGTTGCTTGCTGGCTGGGGAAATTGGATGTCTGAACCCCATTAGTCTGTGAGTTTGACACACCACCATGTAATGTAGCTCCGGGTGAGGGACCTCCCATGGTATATCCTGATGTGGGCAAGGAAGGGGTTCCTGGTGCAGGGCCTCCCATGTTGTAAGCAGGGTTGGAAGTGTGCATGCTCATCTGCTGGGAAATCTGCAAGCTCTGGTGCTGCACCATTATTTGTGACCCATTTGGCACCATGCCAGAACTAGAACCTGCCCTCGCCTGTCCAGGTAGTGCCTGTCTCTGCTGCTGCTGCTGATGCTGCATCTGAGCTATATTAGTTGCTGCTGCTGGCATACATCCTACATTAGAACTTGCTCCATAGTGGGGAGGTCTGTGCTGCTGGTACTGCATCATGTGTGCAGACATGGCAGCTGACTGTGTCATACCATGAAGATTTTGTCCATTGTTAGGCAAGCCTGCTCTCATGTTCATTTGGCCAGGTTGCATCAAGTTACCACGAGACCACTCTGAATTTGAACGTGGCTGGGAAATGTTTAGTCCTTCGGGGCCCACATTGACGTTGGGAGGCCTCTGGTTTCGCATGATGGCACTAGTGTACGTTGATGATGGTGCCCGGGCAGAGGACTCGACAGCCGAGTAGGCTGGTGGCTGCTGCATGTGCTGCTGCTGCTGGGAGTGGAAGGTTGGCTTCACACCCTGGCTGGCCTGAGGTAAGTTTGCCATATGAGGCCCACCGGATGCCATGGTGACTGACATTGTCTGCTGTTGCATCGCTGAAATCTGGGATGACATCATGCCTCCATTTGTCTGAACTGGCGGGGAAGCACCAGCCACTTCACTTTTGACAGTCCCATAAGATGATGTCTTGTTGACCATGTTCTGCATCGTCTGCAGTGGGTTCTGATTGCCACTGGTGTTCATGGTATTTGGGTATGGTCCTTGAGGTCTGGCATTGTGATGCATTTTATAATCAGGTGGGGGTCGTCCCATATACTGAGTAGGCATGCAGCCATGCTGTGCCTGTTGTTGTTGTTGCTGCTGCTGCTCCATCCTCAACTTCTCCATCATTTGCATCTTCATCTGCTCACTGACCATCTGCTGCTGGCCCATGCTGAAGTTCTGCTGCTGTGTCATCGATATTTGTTGTGGTGATGGCTGCATCTGCACCTGCTGGGTCTGAGACATCTGCATGCTGTGGGATCCATGAGAAAGCTGCATATGTTGTGTTTGACTAATCTGCATTTGATGAGGTGCCGCCAAGGATGGCTTAAAGTGACTCTGAACTTGGTTCTGCAACTGCTGCAATGAGGAAGGTGAACTGTGCTGTTGCCGCTGTTCATTTGGAAAATGAGTCAACGGTTTTGTACCACCAAAAGTCATTGCAGCGGCCATTTCTGGTGTTATCTGTGATGAATCATTCATATGATGACCAGCTGAATGGTTGAAGGGAAAAGAGGATGTCATGTTGGGGACAGAATGATACAACTGAGGATAGTTGGAAGAGAAACCCCCATTGTGAAGCCCTTCTGTGAAATGATCCATGCTCTTCATGGGGTACCCTGGGCTGTTTTGATTCTGGTGCTGAGCGGCCATTTGTTTGAGAGTTTCTGCACATGGACCTGTAGGTTCGGGTATGGCTGTTGGAAGTGGAATGGTGTGGTTTGTCATAACAGTGGCATTCATGTTCTGATTACTGTCAAAGAGGCTGTCCATGTGACCACTAGAGCCGATATTTGGGTAAATCCCTTTCAAAAGTTCTGGAGAACTTCTAGTTAAAGTTCCATACATGTTCCCAGAATCACTGCCCTCGGAATCACGCTGCAGTATCTTCTGCAGTATTTCATCAAATTCTTTTTTGGCACCTTCTAAATTATGCTTTTCAATGCTCTCAAAAAATTCAGCTAATGCATCAACGCCAATGTCTCGAACAGATGCTGAATCAATATTGGTGTTGAGTGTGCTTGATGATGATGTGGGATTTGCAGCTGATGACCGAGCACTGTCTTCTGATGGTTCTTGTTTGCACTGGACACTGGTGTGAACACTGTGGCTGGTGCTTCCTGCATTCGGAGAGTCTGTGTCATAACAGGAGCTGACGGTGACATTGGTATGTATTGTCTGCGGGGTATCTTGCTGGCAATGAGCACTAATCTGTTGAACTATCTGTACAGATAGACTCGGCAATCCCGTACTGTGTTTGTTTCCTCCGCTGCTGCCGATGCTGTTGTTGGCACTCGTTTTACTTTTCTTCACATTTGAAGACTGAAGGTCGCTGTCATCGAAGTTGAAAATGGTTTCAGAAGTAGTGGTAGTTGTCGTGGTGGTGGTGGTTGTAGAGGAATTATTCGCATCAGCATTAACGCTATCAATTTTTCGCTTCAGTTTCTGAAAAAAAATTGTACAAACAATTTTTTTTTAAATTGGACAAATATAAATGAAGTGCTGAGATACATACACATATTCACATACATGATACAAATGGCTACTTAGGTCCACCTGCTTCAGAGGTTCTTAAAACATTATCAAATATTGCCAGCTGGGTGTTTCAATGTTTCTCAAGATTTTCAACAGCTTATGGGACAGACATCTCTCCTGCTTCCTTTCTAGTCCTGATCCGCCTTTCAGTATCAGGTTTAGAAGAGGCATCAGGTGCAAGCCTTGGCATGTGCTACGCGTAGATCTGGTATTTATGGCCTCAGATATTACATCTATCCATTATTTGCATGGTCGACCATTAGCACTGCTTCCATTATGTCTAAGTGACAGGACTCTCTGTGGTGCACTATGTCGTGGTAGTCTTGATGCACATCCAAACCATTTGATCTATTGTCGCTTGATGTAGCTTAGTACTAGATTCGTCACAACTTCTTTCCTGATATCCTCATTTTTGTATCCTGTTTCTTCTATATACATTTATAATTTATCATTGACATTTTATTTCTGTTGTTTAGATTTTTCTTTTCCTTCACCAGTAATTTCTATGCTTAGTACTGGTAACACAAGTTGGTAAAGACACTGTATTGAATACTGCTCTCAGTGCATGACAAATAACTGTCAACGTCTTCTCATTCCCTTCTTCATCTATCTCTTGAGAATTCTTTCCAGTTGTCACACCACGTTCCAGTTTGTCATTATGTGGTCACAAAATAACAACTTCCTCTCACAGAAGTTTTGTATTAAAATGTCACAAAATAACAACTTCCTCTCACAAAGGTTTTGTATTAATTTATATTTGTTAGCCTCTTTTCAGAATTTACTCATTTTAATTAACAAAGGGGTCTTGTATAAAACCCCATCTTCGTGGCCTCAATAATTATTTTTTTTTTTTTTTGCTTATATATCTACTAATTGTCAAGACAAGAATTGTCACCTTAAGTTAAAAGTTAAGGTTAAAAGCATCGACTTTATTGCACCAGGATTTATCTCTCATTTGGCTTGGTCTCTCTCTGTAAAGAACGGCTTGCCATATGCCAAAAACGCCACATAGCACAAACACCGTAACTCCAGGGATAGTAAAAACTACACTAGTGAAATTGATGGCACAGCTGTGAACTGAACTGCACAGCCGTGAAATGAACCCACAACTTTCCGAGCTTGAGGCAAATGTCTTGACCACACTACCTGAAACATATCAAGATTCAATAATACAAATGCACTTCCTTATATAATCACTAGCTGTACCCGGCCACGCGTTGCTGTGGCCCAGAGTGGTGAAATGGAGAGGAAAGAAAATAGCTCTCAGCTAACAGTGTCTGCCATACTCTCCCCTCGACGCAGTCATATTTCCCTCTCCGAAGGATTGAAAAATAATCCATGGTGCAATTATTAAAATAGAAATAGTTGAGAAATAATAACTTTAAAATAATATTTTAGGCTCTCTCAGCTAACTGTGTTTGGCATAACCCCCCCCCCCCCCCCCCACTCCCAATCATATTTCCCTCTCCGTAGGATTGGAAAATCATCACCTGGCGAAATTATTTAAATAGAAATAGTTAAGAAATGAGAACATTAAAATAATATTTTAAGCTCTCTCAGCTAACGGTGTCTGACATAACACCCCCCCCCCCCCCCCCCCCACTCACATCTCCCTCTCCCAAAGATTGAAAAATCACCTGGCGAAGCCATATCTCCCTCTCTGAAGGACTGAAAAATCGTCCATGGCGAAATTATTAAAATAGAAATAGTTAAGAAATGAGAACTTTAATGGCTTAGCAGTCAAATATGGCCGAACACATAAAAACAAATCCGGGCAGGCAACGAAACAAATAATGATTTGACCGTTGCTGGAGCTACGTCGTTCGTGGTTTGTGCGATTTTCTGACAAAAAAATCATGCTTGGAGTCAAAGGCAACGTTGTGTGCAAATTTGAAAGCAATCGGTTCAGTAGTTTCCGAGTTTTTAGCTTACATGATCGGAAAATTAACATTTTTATTAATATAGAAATATAGATTATGCACAATTTTAGCACCTCTTAAATTAAATATGTGGAAGAAGTTATGAAAACTGTCTAAATTGGGACATAAGAGGTCAGGATTAGACTATCTCTGATCTAAATAACAATAATCTTACACAGATCTTAGAACTGGACTCTCTCTCTGAGGAAATGGACAGGAAGATTCAGGTTTTCAAACATAACTGCTATCGACGAATCTTACAAATTAGCAATTTTGAACATTAACAGATATGTAACAGACTAAATAAACACATTTGCTGGACATTAGCAGCCTCTTCTGTCAGTGGTGCAACGTCTAGCTGGCCTATGTGAGACATGATTCGGCTGCAAAGACTGCACTTCAAGGAACATTGTTGTGAAGAATTGTGGGGGATAAAAACCTAATATGACAAAATTGACCAATGCATAGGATTAAATTACTATACACTTGTTTACGAAGCGGAACACAAGAAAGATGGCGGGTTTTGTGTACTAGTGCTTCAGACCATATACTTTCACGACCCTAAAGGATCAAGGATTATGTACGTACACATAACAATCAAGATAATCATATGGCGCAGTGCCACTAAAGTGTGATGTTAAGCCAAAGTGTTTACTAGATCATGGCACTGGAAGAGGTGGCTAGCTATCTCTCTCTCTCTCCCTCCCCTCTCTCTCTCTCTCTCTCTCTCTCTCTCTCTCTATCTCTCTCTTACTCTCTCTCTCTCTCTCTCTCTCCCTACTATAACCCACACGTGTTGAAAAGAGTAAAAGGATATTGTTATTTAAAATACGGAATTTCCCAGAAAATGTTCTACCCGCTCTTTATTGTGGACACTATATGAAGGACAGCTGACAAGATAATAGTTTGTGGAAAACTTGAAAGACATTTTTGCTTTCTATTCATCGATAACTTAGGTGGAAACGTGTACTGTGGCAAGTCTTTTCCTTTTGCTCGTTTAGCTTGGTAGACAAAATTGGTTGAGTGTTAAGTTATCAAGTTCTAATGGGTGGTGCAGATAGCGGGACCATGAACAAGTGATTAGAAGGAAGTCTCTGGAGATGCAGATGTACAGGGGGAACAGTTCCACTTTCCTGAAAACAAAAACAATCAAATACAAAAGGAATTAAAAGAAAGTTGCAGAAAGAAATATAAATAGAGACAAATGAAATATTTCACCCTGAAATAATCCACCGTCACGTATATAAGGTCAAAATATTTTAGTTTTCCGGACAAGATGCTGTTACAAGCTAGTTTTCTTTGATGTCAAATCAGAATGACAATAATTCTTTTCTTCTTGATATATTTTTTCTGAGAATCTGTCTATAGTACTTCAGCTGCAACTCCTATTTTATTCCTAGAGACTGCGAGACAGTCGACGTCTCACATCCATATGTTGCTATAGGAAACACGCAAGCTCTCAAAATGTTGAACTCGATTTTCTTGCTGGTGTTTAGCCACAGGACGTGCCCAACTCAGACATATTATAATTGGGTAGGTGTTCTCATGTAGCAGTAATTGTTGCAAAACGGGGTATATGTAAAACAGGTACACCAGCTAGACGCGTTTCTTTATCCCGCCTGCTGCTACGGCACGGCTCCGTATCTAGCTTATCACACCCGGACGATGTTTACTGCTGGCTGGTTATCTGTAAGTAGACGTGGGCAGAAATCTACACAGATGTGAGCTATATGCACCGGCGGTAATTAGAGGGCGATGCCTAAATGGTAACGACAAGAAACCAAGGATGGAGGCGACTTCATAGTTCAAAGCACGTTTGTCGGTAATTTATAATAGCCTGTTCATTAAAGCTCGTTTGTTGGGGTTATTTATAATAGCTCGTATATTAATGTAACCGTTTCGCGCTTGTGAGACAGGGGAGTGTCCGTTCAGGAAGCAGGATAGAAAGGATGGGTGTGTAAAGCGGGAGGGCGGAAGAGTTTATGAATGGAGGGAGAAATGAAAATATGTGTAGTAGGAAAGGCGTGAGCGGGGTTAAACGTGAAGGGAAATAAATGGTTACTGCCAAAGTAGAATCTAGCTAGTGCTTGTAGTCTCACAGAAATCGGCGTGATCACGTGTTAACAAGTGCAGTGGTAACTCGGGATACACTTGCGCTGGTATAAGTTCCGTTTTAGAGGCAAAAACGCTTGTCTGGTATACGACCTTTGTTAGGAATACGAACTTGTATGAGTCAAATAAATTAGTCACGACACTGCCAACTAACTATCAACAGACAATTACTTCCTTTATTTTACCATTTTTTGCGGTGTAGGTGGGGGGTTGGGGGGGGGGTGGGTTAGCCTGAGGATTACCGGCCGCAAGGCTAATGCTGTCGCCCCGACTGTGCAGGTGAGATTTTTATTTTGCTCCTGACAGAAAAAAATCCCCACCTTACCGAGGATTTGAACCTGGGCCCCCCGCATGGGAGCCCAGCGTTTTAACTGTTCGGACATCCGCTACTCTTTAACTGTTCGGACATCCGCTACTCTTTAACTGTTCGGACATCCGCTACTCTTTAACTGTTCGGACATCCGCTACTCTTTAACTGTTCGGACATCCGCTACTCTCATGTCAAAGTCGCCGACAGGTGTAAATGACTTTGCAGTGAAGTATCACCCCAAAAAAAAAAAAAAAAAAGCCTAACAGCATTGTCTGGAATGACCAGACAATGTCATATTTTCGAAAAATCATAAGAAGAGGGAAGAAACAAAACCGATAAACTTTAACCAGGTCCGGGTAGCGAAAAGAGCAACCCCCCCCCCCCCCCCCCCCCCCCAACATACACATGAATTTCAGATTTCCAAAGTTTTACTGAAAAGGGACTTTCCTTCCATAACAGTTCATATGTGAAGGTGCCACCCGGGCAAAATGTGGAGTTAAAAATTTGCCAAAAGTATTTCAGGATCCTCGATGATACTACAGAGTTCGTGCACTGCACTGAAATTCTTCGGACTTGAGTTTAAAGTAGAACGGAGCACTTGTGGGTTACAATCCTTGTGCCGTGATGTTGGTCCGATGTTTAAACCTAAACTGGTACAATGCAACACTATCGTCTGGAGAGACGGAATGGTGCCAACTATTCACAAGCTTCAGTTCAAACCGCCTGTGAGTGAACGAAAACAGTTCAACCCCACCACGACCGCACAACGAGCGACACAAAGTGCCACTATCCGGATGAGAATCTTCCGGCCGCAAGTCAAAGAAATCCCGTTGAACCTTACGTTATATCAAGGCTCCCTACTCAGCAGGGTGTGGCTTTAAAATAAGGAAAATTGTCGACCCATATTGGGACAGCAAGTTAGATTTTTGCTTGTGAGGCTGATCAGATGAGTCACACACTTTCTTCCAGCAGGCAACTCCTAACAACTCATAAACCACACTCACATAAGCACACGGCAACAAACAGATATCAACAGGCTATTACCGCGCTAGACAAATATTATGGTAACGTATGAGGCAAGCGGGACATCACGACTAGGCCGCTGACATCCTCCTGGGGCGTGATGCCGCCAGATCACGGCAAGTCGACGATAGACAAATGTAATGTTTACCAACCGGTGTCTACTGGAAATGTTTCCATTGCCAGCGTGCCGAGTTTTTAGTGATAATATAGAGAAGATCACATTTAGCTGCTTCCAGCAACAGGGAAGTTTTAAGTAGATAATTAAAAGCGGGCACCGTGTGTGTATAATCACAACCTCGATTTGTTACGGAAATATGTACACATGTACAGAAAAGTTAGTTTTTCCACGAGTTAGTTTTTCCGCGGTCTTCTTTCCCTCGCTTTTCCTCTCCATCCTTCAGTTCAAATTGTGTCTTTCTATTGCTATTGCTGATACCACGACAACTTTTTGTTTACTACTGCTTCCGTCGTCACATCAGTCATACTACTAATGTGCTGTGAACTTAACGAATTCTGTCATGTTTCGTCATCCTATACGATCACCAGAATCACGGATCCCGTCACTGTTCTTATCTTGCCCCCTTTGTATGGAGAACCAATCTGTGTATTTATCTCTGTGTTTCCCCGTTGCTCTCTTTGCACCAATCTTGTCAGCAGATACCAAGTTCTCGAGTTCAGTCCTCATAACATGTCGGGAAAACACGTACTGTCTACATCAAATTATCTCAACCAGTTTAATGATTGCTACGCGCCAAATGGAAAAAAGCAATGGTAAAAGACTTTTGTTTTGCAAGTTACCAAACAACAACAGAAACCTATTGTTTCACTGGCGACTTTCCTGCCCTACTTGGTACATGGCTGTTAAAAAGAATCAACTCGCCTTCTGGGGCTGTGACGCACTAGTTTGAAGAATGAGAACGGGGGCTTTCTCGAAATCAATAGCACAAAATATCGAGGATGAGTACGAGTGTTTATACTGTGCCGAGGCTGAAGAAAGGAGCAAAGAGGGGGGGGGGGGGGGAGGTACCAATGACACGGTGGTATAACAGAAGCCACATTTCAGCTAAAATATTCAAAGTAACAAAGGGTTAATCTACATTTCATGACTAAAACACAGTGCTAAATATTGAGGATCAGAACGAGTGTAATACTGTGCGGGTTCTGAAGCAAGGAGCAGGGGTGGTGTACAAATGACACGATAGTATTTTATTAAAGCCATATTTCAGCTAAAATATTCAAACTAACAAAGGGCTAATTAAAATTGTCTTTACTAAAACAGACTGCACAATATACTGAGGTTCAGAACGAGTGTCGTGGTGTGCAGTGAGGGAAGGAGAATAAAGTGATTTAGCAATTACTGGAAAGTAGCAATATTTCATCTACAATATTAAAACTTGAATAATCAAGCTAATTTTCGTTAATAAAACATAGCAAAATATCGAGCACCAGAAACGGGTGCAACAATTAGTGTGTGAGTGAGTGGAAGAGCAAAGAGTAAGTAATTTAGAACAGACGCGATAGCATTTCACTGAAGCAAGGGATTTAAAATATACAAACTAAAATACTGACACTAAATTCCTATAACGTCAAGGTCAATTGTTTCTAATGTATTCTTTTAGCTATATAACATAATGCATTAATCAGTCGTATAGTTTAACAGGTTTAGTTACGGAGCAAATGTAATTAATCGTGTACATTAATGGGAAGGGGTGGACTGACAAGTGGTTATTAGAAGACCTAGGATCGAATCCTCCCTTCTGATTTTGTCGTCTCACAGAAACCAGGTTGTATCCCAGAGTCGTAGTTTTCTGCAATTGTCTTGTGCTTCAATGAATGCTTGGCTGAACGAACTGTTCATCATTTTGCAGGTCTCGGCTGCAGCATTGATCAACTCATTCCTGGTCTTTCTCTAGACTTTATCTCGGACTTCTGCTGTATAAGTCTTCTTCTTCTTTCGTTCGCCTGAAACAAGTTGTCTATATCAGCAGTTTTGTCTCTTGTATAAATTTCAATGCCGTTGTTAGTTCATTCAGTGGTCCATAGAGTTTACGTTCCACTGTTGTTCTTTCTGGCCACAAGGTTTGCCTTAATGTGTCAAATTCGGTGCAGTCCTGGAGTACATGCTCTGCTGTCTGGGGCACCTTTTCACAGGTGCACATGGCTGATAAACCTATCTTGAATTTTGTGTACATGTGGTTACGTAATCGGTTGTGCCCTGTTCTTAGGCGGAGGATAATGACTTGTTCTGATCTGTCCAAAATAAAATAGTCGTCTTGTGCTGGGGCTGGTGGTTTCCTGATCGATTTAATGATTATTTTCTTTTGGTGGTATGTGACTGGTAACTCCGGCAGCACTTTTGTCGCACCTTTCCCTGCCAGTTGATCAGCTTTATCATTTCCAGGCACTCCACAATGAGACGGCAGCCACTGCATTACGACTCTTCGCTGAAGGCTGAGTTGTGTCAGCAGTGTTTGCAGTTCTGGTAGTTTCCTAGACTGGAGTGCTTTAAGTACTGATTTAGCATCTGTCCTGTAAAAGTCTCATATGCAGTGTTTGGTATGGCTGTATTCTCACTGGTGGCCAAATTAATTCATTCTTTGGCTGTCGATAATATTTTAGACACGTTCTTGTTTCCAGTATTCTCTCTAATGCTAGTATTCGTCACTGAGTCTTTTCGTGTTATGTTAGCGACCGAACAAAGACAGCGCATTTCACAGTTAGTTACTTTTTGTTACAGTGTCCTATTCACTGTCCATGGTTGGCACTGATAGCACAAAGATGCTTTTAATCATTTACGGTTTTGCTGAAAGGGAGGCAGTTGGGTGTCTACGCAGTCCCTTTTTTATAGGAAAAAAGCAAATAATTAAACACATCTTCCTCCCTGAAAGTCATAACGCGGTGACTGAACTAGCTGTGTGACCCTACATCTTCTGGCTCAAGATGTTCTGTTATCACAATCGACGCCACGGCACCACCCTGGGCATTCCCATGCTTGCTCAGTCCTCGATTTCATCAGCCACTCCAAGCTAGCTCTGTTGACTGTTCCCATCAGGAGCTGGTTATAATATCTTTCATCTCGACCTTGAAGACGGCATAGGCGTGCTTCACCATGCTTTACTCCCATGTCACACAACTGGGTTAATGTCAGAGATTCGTCGTTATCCACTAACCCAGCCGGCACGGCTCTGAGGGTATTTGCTCTGTCCGTAGCCATCGACTAAAGTTTGGCCATGCTCTGTCCAAGCTTCTACCCTCACGCGTTGGTGAATGCTTCGTTGTTGAATGCTTGCCAGTTAGTTGGCTCGTCTGTTATTCTTGCTCTACAGTTAAATGGACTGTATTACTTAATTATTTTGTTAATTACGTACATTAATCCTTTTCTTTTCAACAGGTTGTATTCTTTAACTGGCTAATTTACTTCATAAATTAAATAGCTTAATTTTTTTGTTACAAATGATATTTCTTAATGTATCTTTTCATTAATTATGTACCTAAAAAGATGATATGATCCGTTTAGCTTAATACTGACATAGATTGTCCAGTTTAAGAGATTTAATCAATTATGCCGCTCAATATATTCATTATTTATATAGTCTTTTATATTAATCAGTTCAGAGATTTCATTAACTAAATGGCCTGGTAGATTTCATCCGTTAAGCAACTCATTAGGCTGTGCTACGTTGTAGTTTAATGGATTAGTTAAGTATGTAACCTACACTACACAGATGTCATTAATTGTTTAGTCCAGTATCTTCTGTTTTTTCTTTAATAAGCGTTCATGGGCTGTAAATTTTAGCATAAAATTCTGGCTGTTCGTCCACTCCTCAACGAGCGTCTCATTCCAGAACGTGAATTTTGCTTGCACAGCCGTTTTACAAATCTGGCTCATCTGTAGTCAGACTGCTGGTACCTCGCATCTCAGGGGGGAGCACTCGGCTTTGAAGAAAACACCCCTAATTAGCAATATGCAGCGGCATGCGTGTAATGGAACAGTGGGGTCAACCCCTCCCTTTTTTTTGAAAATGGGACCCCGAACCCACAAGAGGAGAACTTGAGACCCATCAAAGATGCAAATAGCGAACACTGGAGAGTGCGATAAGCAACAACGAAATTCATCTTCAGGTTAAATCACTACTGATAACCGGCATCATAGGGATAAAAGACTGTGACAGTTAGAATATACTGAGTGAATGGCAGATTCGATTTAAAAAAACGAAAAACAAAAGTTAGTCACGATTTTTTTACAGGACGCTGCAGAACGAACCCCAGCATTTTTTTATGTTTTTGTTTTCTAGGCAACAGAGCGTCACATACAGAATGAACTACGTAGCTGCGGCGACGACCCCCATGTATGTCAGTAAAAATTACAGGGCGCAGCCGTGAAACGAATCCACGACCTTGAGAGCGCGAGGCAAACGGCTTGACAACTTCGCCGCGGAGATCCCCAGATCTGCAGCAGTCAACGCCAAGGTCTCGGAAGGCAGAAGAAAAGGAGGAAACGGGGAAAGAAGAGGAAGAAAAAGATTTAGCTCAATTTATTTAAGCTGTCTAGACCAGCTGTCTTCAATAATTAGGTACTGGACGATAAAGATAGATGAACGTGGATACATGTCGTAAGATACTACTGTTAACAGTCGTACATTTGGAGACAAGCTGATAGCACACAGCCGCTCCTTCCCCAGTGTTCAGCGGACAAATAAAGTCACCAGGTAGTCCCCTAGTCCAGCATATACCCGATTTTATTGATTGTTAGGGGTAAAGTTGCGGGGAAGTGCGGGAAAAGAGGGGGGGGGGGGACATAAACGGGGGAAAAGACGGGTATATAAGGGTTATTATCATACACAGAAGAATGGCGGCGTGCAGGGACGCAGGAAGAACTGTGAAATGAGTCTTAGTTGCGTATTCTTTACAGGACGTTGCGTAACCCACCGCAGCATTTTTGTTGTGGTTTTTATAGGCTAGTTTTACGTTCAGTGGTTTGCCATTGCTTTCTGAAGTAAGAAGAGTATGGAGCGTTAATAAATGCACTTGGAGAGGAGACTAAACCAGACAAACTGCGGGATGCATGGGTGGGGGGGGGGGAGAGGAGGAGAGGACAGGATTTATATATACATATATATGTGTGTGTGTGTGTGTGTGTGTGTGTGTGTGTGTGTGTGTGTGTGTGTTGTGTGAATGTAGTAAAATCTCGTTAACAAGAATTCCAAGGGACTGAACAAATCAAGAGTTCGTGTTAAAAGAATTTGTGCTCATCCGGGACTTCTTTGCGTATACTGGCTGTAAATTCCAGCAGAAAGTTCTGGTTGTTCGTCCACTTCCAGACTCTAGTCCGGTTCCAGAACCTAAGTGGTGCATGTGCATCCGTTTTACAAATCTGACTAATGTGTGTGCAGACTATCGATTCCTTGTCTCTCACGAAGATGCATTCCGACTTCAAAGAAAGATACGAATTCGCCGATTTTAACGACATGCTTGCTGGATAGGCAGTGGGTCGGTTCTTGTCTTTCCCAGAAAAGGGGTCCCGGAACCCACACGGGGAAACCCGGGAATAATGCACGTGCATCCTGCGTGACCAACTGTTTGTTCATGTTAACTAAGACCGTATTAGAAAATGAAGAGGGCCTTGTGTTAACTACGTGTGCGTCTGTACATGCGTGTGTGTGAGTGGTGTGCGCCATATATGTATATATATATATTTTATTTTTTTCGAAGACGGCCTTAGTTTACATGA
>CAJHNH020001621.1:65000-97500 GCA_905116865.2 Candidula unifasciata | reverse complement strand
ATCTGGAGAAGAAAAAATGAGATGATGAGTTTTGTGACAAGGAGAATGGGGTGATGATGGCGACGACGATGACGATGAGGATGGATGAGGAGGAGGTTCGGGGAAGAAGAATCAACAGTAATAATGACACTCTTTGACATTTTAACCCCTAACTAAAAAGTTAACTTGACATTTTGTTGTCTGTTTACTGTTAACAGGCATTCTCCGTGTGCTAAGACGTATGTGTTCTGAAGGTGTTCTTAAGATTAAATTGGGCAGCGATGGCTCCCAAATAGTCACTCTAGAAATATCGACCATGCTTGGGGAAATGTGGCACCAGATACTGTTGACAGGGGTGCGACGGCCATCTTGAAGACGGGTTACAATACTCCTGCAAAAGAAACTAACTCTAGTAGCAAGGGGTGCTGACACGTGAATCAACTAAGTGCTGGAAAACAACAGAACTGGGAATGCCCGCAACACAGCCCACATTCCTGATCCCGCACTTCCTTGTTGACTCGACCAGCGTTGTCAGGGGAATTCCAGATTTCTTATTGACACCAAATTACGGGACTATTTTAGAACTACCCTAGCCAACAGGACAATGTGGTGAAATTTTTAAAAAAAAGTTTCATTACCGGAATTCTTGGGCAGAAATAGCTGAAAGAACTTACGACTGAGTTGTTTCCCGACTAACAACAGGTCGTAGGTCGAACTGGTCGTAAGCCGGATTTATATTTGTTTAACGTTACGAACGGGTTACAAAAATTATACATACAACATAAAATAACTTTTTACGTATAATTATTGTACTCTCAAGGCATTAATTAGTTCCATGAAATTTGTTACTCTACCTATATACTTATATATCGTTCTTCATTTACTATTTGTATGTATTATTTATGGTCGTTAAATCGAAGAGAATGTGTATAGTAAAGATGGGAGGGGGTGGTGTGTCCTTTTAAAGCCAGTGGCTTCTTCTTCTTCCACCTTGTACCTCATCGAAATGTCGGGGGGGGGGGGGGGGGATGTATTGTACGTTGATGAGCTCTGTCAAGAGCACTATTAAGACTGATGTTCATTTCTGTAAGGCTGTTCTTAATGCCATCACTCTATATTTTCCGAGGTCTTCCACTCGCTCTATACCCGTTGTAGCGTTTCAGTGGGGCTCACTGTGGTAGATAGTAACAGGGCATTCTTGTTAGGTGTCCAAACCACTTCATTTGTTGTTCTTTGATGACCTGTAAGACTGGCTTTATTCCTAGTGACATGCCAGTGGCGCACGTTGCATTTGTTGCTTGGCTCATTTTGTTAAAGACTAGTCGACACTCAATTATAAGGAAATTTAAAGAAGCGCGTACAAGAAACTACACGAATACTTGCTTATGTAGATGACAATGGTATCGTTAGAGAAAATGAACTAGAGACTGTAATACCACTGAATCTCAGAATAGAAGTAGCTCACAAAATGGGACTAGTTATCAAACAAGACAAGACAGAATACATGATAACAACAAGACAGGGAAATGATATAAACTCCGGCCACATGCAAATCGATAAAATGAAAATCAAACGAACGGAAACATATAAGTACTTGGGTGCAAACCACAACTGCTCCAACATGCTGAGAGAAGAAATTATATCTAGAATACAATCGGGGAAATAAAGTATCCTATGCCCTCCAACATTTGCTAAGGTCGAAAGTCTCTATTAGCTTAACCAAGATTTAAAAAAACACACACATAAAACGTTGATAAGACCAGCCGTTTTATGTGGCTCTGAAACTTGGAGCACAACTAAAAGAGATTAAGCCTTATTAAAAATGTTTGAAAGCTGAGTCTTACGACGAATCTTTGGACCCATCAAAGATGCAAATAGCGGGAAATGGAGAGTGAGAAGCAACAACGAAATTCATAATCTGTTTAAATCACCAATGATCACTCGCATCAAGAGATCTAACAGACTGAAATGACGAGGGCATTTTGAGAAAATGGCAGATGACAGAAAGGTAAAATCTGAATGGTCGTAGACCACGAGGCAGACCAAGAAGACGACAGAGAGATAATATCCAGACAGACCTGCAAATTTGTAGTATCACCAATTGGAAAGAGAAGGGCAATCAGAGAGATGGGTGGAGGCAGGTGATATCTGCAGCAATGAACTTCAGGGGCTCGGAATGCTGAAGGAGACGAAGAAGAAGAATCGACACTCAATAGGTGGTGTGGTCAACCCTTGCCGGACGCCTTTAATTCCTAGGAAATTTTATGCTTCTTCTGGATGTTCACCAGCTGTAAACCCCGGCGGAAAGTTCTTGTTGTTTGTCCACTTCTCGACTTTGCTCTTATTCCAGAACCTGACTTGTGTATGCATACTGATGTTAAAAATCTTTTTGGTGTGTGCAAACTGTTGGTTCCTCGCGCCCCCCCCCCCCTCCGCCGGGCAGATGCACACTGACTTTGAAGGGAACTCCCAAAATCGAGCGCTTCTTACGACAATGCATGTTAGGCGGCAGTGGGTCTATTCTTGTTCTGCCCATAAAAGGGCCCAGGAATCCTCACGGGAATGTAGCAAATCACGTGTACCCATTTTGGGTTGGGCTGACCCTGCTCAGTGTTTGCGGCTTAGGTGAGTCGGCAGCAGACCGCCTTGCGGTTATTTTTTTACAGAGGTATCGAGACTTGTGAATTTTAATTTTGCCTAGAAAAACCACAAAGTCGGCTCTGTGGCTAAGTCGATGCGAACGCTTCGCTTCGTAATGCCGGGATGCCAGATTCGATCCCAGCTGCGGGCACTGCGCCTTGCGTTGGTTTCGACAGCGGTATCAAGAAAGCCGACCGTCCAGAAAGCAATGGCAAACTACTGGACGTATATTGCCTAGAGAAACCACACAACAGCCAGGGGCTGTTAGGGTTGGTTCTGCAACGTCCTGTGAAGGATACGCAACTAACTTAACTAAGAAGAAAAACCACAACAGCCAAAAAATCCTAGGGTTGGTTTTGCAACATCATGTAAAGGACATATAACTAACTACATAGAAGCCAAAGTCATTGGGGGGGGGGGGGGTCCAATTCGATGCAGATCTGAACCCAAGACACCACTATGGCTCGTAAATACGTCGACAAACGATATCAGAATGTTGGGCCTGGCATGCCAAACTGGCAAAAAGTACACCTTGTTTCGGGAGCCGAAGGGCGCTTCTGTGGCTAGATGGTTAAGCTGCTTATCTGACGCACTGAAGGTGGTTGGATCGTCCCTGCGACTGTTTATTAGGATTTCTGTGGATTGTCGCTGGAGCTATGGGACTTGTGCTTCGTGTGATGCTCTCAACAGGCAGCTATACAGACGCCGCGTCATAATAGATGCTGCTTTTTTAAGCGATGCAACGAAGTCTTTAAACACGCTCTTTCCTTAAGCTAAAATATACATAAATCAGGGTGTCTAAAATTGAGACGTCGATGCCAAAGCATGGCCACAAAACACGACGATGCCCACCAATGATGTCCATTACCGGAAATATACGATTACTGTCTCTTGTGGGGGAGTGGACAACAGCCGTCCCCCTGAACTTCCGGCCGCTGCAACTCTACACTAACGTTGGAAACGCAAACATGCAAGCTCAAGTGCTGGCTGGAGCCGTTCAGCCACGAAGAGCGATCAATAGCAGAAAGCTAAGAGGCTGCAGGCAGTGGTCGGTGGGTTGTTATGGTACTCTCCTTTCAAACAAATCTCTCTTTCTCTGTATCTCTCGCCCCCATTCGGATTCATCCGTTTCATTCTCTCGCTCTCTTTCTCACTCTCTCTCTCTTTCTCTCTCGTCCCTATTCGGACAAATGTCAGTTTCAATTTCTCTCTCTCGTCCCCATTCGGACAAATGTCTCAATTTTTCTCGCTCTCTCCTCCCAGTCTTCTTCATCCTTCACCCCCATCTGTCGTTTTCTATTCAGGCATCGCACCCCCCCCCCTTCTCTCTCTCTCTCTCTCTCTCTCTCTCTCTCTCTCTCTCTCTATTATATCTATCTGTCTGTTTATCTATCGTATCTATCTAGCTATTTAACTGCCCGGATTACCGCTCCTGTCTGTCTATCTCGTCTCCATTCACACAAATCTCTCACATACATATACAAACTTATAGACACACACAAAGAAAATACATCAAACACATTGTTCATGTGTCAGTTATTAATACATGTACATTTCATGATAAATTAGCATAACTAACCATATCATCGCGGCGTCTGTGGCTTAGGCGTTGCGAGTCCGACTCGTAACCCAACGTACCGCGATCGAAACCCACTGCTGGCTGCGTGGATTGTTATCATGTTATGGGGGGTCGCAGGTCGACCCAGCCTAAAATGGGTACCAGGATGGTTGTCATGAGGAAGCAAAGACGGCAGGCGTAATGCTGACCACATTACCCACCCGGTGCCTATTGGTGTGTCAAAATATGGGACGCGCTTTCCATATGCCCGATGCGCCTAATGCCTGAAAAGTGATCTTTACTTACTTACCCAATCATGCCATCAGTAAACGTATTTATATTTACCAAACATATATAAACGTACTAAGAATCACTAAACGTATCTATGACTAAACGCACTGAGCATCACTCAATGTACCTATCACTAAACGTTTATGTTATATGTTACTAAACGTATATGTTATATGTCACTAAACGTATATGTTATTTATCACTAAACGCATGGATATCACTAAACGTACTGAAGATCCCAAAACGCGTTGTCACGAAATTATTGATCACTAAACGTATCTATAGCAAAAGCACTGAGCATCACTCAAGTATGACAAGCATAGCACAGCGCTTGTTGCATCAAAAACATGACACACGCAGTTTAAAAAAAATTACCGGCAATATTAACACATGACAGTCGCAGCCTTTTAAAAACATGACGGAGGAGACACCACAAACATGACAGTTAAAGCTTCAAAAACATGACACAAATGATATCAAATACATGGCAAGAGTAGTTTCAAAACATGACGAGGGTAGTATAGAACATAGTGAACTGCCTGTTTTTGCTGCTGACAACTTGCATTACCAGTGACCGGCATCGCAGAAGAAGACTGTAACCCAAAACATCATCAATAAACGTATTCAGCATCACAAAATTATCTGTCACTCAATTTTGTATCACCAAACGTACTGATATTCATCAAACGTTTTGATATTCACCAAATATATGCATATCACCAAAACGTATCAAACATATACATAAAGTGTCGCCTTGTACGATGAGCATGTACAATCGCATAGTAACCATATATTACACTAAACGTTTCAATACAATCACACAGTAACCATATTTAGTAATATAACACTGAACATTTCAATACAATCAAACAAAAACCATACATATTACACTGAACATTTCAATACAATCACACAGTAACCATATTTAGTAATAATACACTGAACATTTCAATACAATCAAACAAAAACCATACATATTACACTGAACATTTCAATACAATCACACAGTAACCATATTTAGTAATATTACACTGAACATTTCAATACAATCAAACAAAAACCATACATATTACACTGAACATTTCAATACAATCACACAGTAACCATACTTAGTAATATTACACCGAACATTTCAATACAATCACACAGTAACCATACATATTACACTGAAAATGTCAATAGAATCACACAGTAACCATACATATGACACTGAACATGACAATACAATCACACAGTAACCATACATATGACACTGAACATGTCAATACAATCACACAGTAACCATACATATTACACTGAACATGTCAATACAATCACACAGTAACCATACATATGACACTGAACATGTCAATACAATCACACAGTAACCATACATATGACACTGAACATGTCAATACAATCACACAGTAACCATACATATGACACTGAACATGTCAATACAATCACACAGTAACCATACATATGACACTGAACATGTCAATACAATCACACAGTAACCATACATATGACACTGAACATGACAATACAATCACACAGTAACCATACATATTACACTGAACATGTCAATACAATCACACAGTAACCATACATATGACACTGAACATGTCAATACAATCACACAGTAGCCATACATATGACACTGAACATTTTAATACAATCACACAATACTGATACTGAATATCGAGATAAATCTGTATTACCGTGGTGAGGAAAGACGTAAAGTCTGACGAGTTACTGGCTATTACTTTCCCACGAACACAACCTATCTATCACTAGTTATCTATTTCACACACTACGATCGAGAGCTTCTTATCCAAGTCTCAGCCAGGCGGATACAAATGCCAGGAAATATCCTCCCGTGTGTGTTATCTGTAAAGTGAGCTGTGGGCCACGCTTGATCGGATCACATAAAAGGATGGATACGTGCGGCAAAGGGCGATCTGGAGGTACTGGCTGGAAAGTGGAAGGGTCACTCAGGGGTCAGGGAGGAAGTTTCAGGCGATCATTGTTCTCGCCGGCAATCGTCCGGTTGGTCATCGCGGTCACCTGTGTGACGAAACAGAGGCACGGCTCTACACGGATTTTCTGGGTGCTCTAGCACGGCGCACAACAAACAGAGCAGACGTGTGTACAATGAGACGTGCGGGCGTGTCTAAACGGCACAACACGTTACTGAACACTGATCGGAGCCATGGGTGCCAGTACTTGGGTTTTCCCTCCTAAGATCTGGGTTTTTATATGAAGCCCTGGGTTCATATTTAGGGATCTTGGGTTTTTAATATATCATGTAAAAGTAATTAAATGTTTCGTTTCGTAACTACAAAATTCGTACTTTTTATCAATCTTGGGTATTTGTTTTCGTTTTTTTTTAATTTTTTTTATTTGCCTATAGGTTAACAAAACGCGATTTAAAAGAGCTGAGTTAAACTGACTGAAGAACCGACATCACGGCTAGTTGCATTATGATTATACGTCCGTTTTGCTTTTCCTCTGAACGCCGAGTCCAGGCCAGATCCCCTCGTCACTTCCCGCTGCATCACTCTTACCAGATAAGTGGTGATCCATTTGCTCCTCTGAATTGTACAAGTGCTCCCACAATGCCCTAACCATGTCTGCCGTATCAGGCATTCATATTCCATCAAGTTGTGCACAGCCAGCCAGCGACGATAGGAGAAGGACAAGAAAATCCGAAGTACTGCTAACAAGAACTTAAAGAAAAACACGCACATAATTCAAACTGTCAAATCACAAAAGGAACAAATGGAAATGTAGGTCCAAAAATCAATCAGTTGGTTGACACTATTTTGTCTTGATTGAGATAGGCTATTTGTGGTCTGATGTTAGACAAGGCATAATGGAAAACACAATCAACAACTTGTTGGTGTAGAAAGCACGAAGACGTGTCCATGTAGCGTGGTACCAAAAACTTCTGAGCATGTGCTCCAACGCTGTAAACTGAACGTGGCCGACAGAGACACAATCTGGCCTGTTCCAACCTCAACGAAGCAGTATGTTACATTCTGAAGAAGAAGAAGAAGAAGAAGAAGAAGAAGAAGAAGAAGAAGAAGAAGAAGAAGAAGAAGAAGAAGAAGAAGAAAAAGAAAAAGATGAAAAAGAAGAAGAAGAAGAAGAAGAAAAAGAAAGAAGAAGAAGAAGCAGAAGAAGAAGAAGAAGAAGAAGAAAGAAGAAAAGAAGAAGAAAGAGTAAAATAAGAAGAAGAAGAAGAAGAAGAAGAAGAAGAAGAAGAAGAAGAAGAAGAAGAAGAAGAAGAAGAAGAAGAAGAAAAAGAAGAAGTAGAAGAAAAAGAAGAAGAAGAAGAAGAAGAAGAAGAAGAAGAAGAAGAAGAAGAAGAAGAAGAAGAAGAAGAAGAAGAAGAAGAAGAAGAAGAAGAAGAAGAAGAAGAAAAGAAGAAGAAGAAGAAGAAGAAGAAGAAGAAGAAGAAGAAGAAGAAGAAGAAGAAGAAGAAGAAGAAGAAGAAGAAGAAGAAAAACCAAGCTGGTAGCGATGTTTTGTTTTCATGACTGTTATGGCTGACAATCCGGATTTTCACAACTACAAATGCACACAATTTAAAAACTGTCTGACGTTTTACTCCACCAGGACATCACACAAAGGGATAAACACCCGGTGACACAAAACGCCACCATTCGAATGAAGATCATCCGTAGAGAGGTCCGAGAAACCCTGTTTAACCGTTAGGTTATATTAGGGCTTCCGGCAACTACCAAGGTGGTGCTTCACCGGTCCACGGGTGATCCTGATCCGAATGGTGGCAGCGGGTGTTCATCGCTTAGTGTGATGTCCTACTTAAGTAGAAAAAAAAGTGAGCCAGTCAGTTATACCCACACATGTAAGCACAAAGGCAGAGAGAGAGAGAGAGAGAGAGAGAGAGAGAGAGAGAGAGAGAGAGAGAGAGACCGAGAGAGAGGGGGGGGGCATGGACCGCTAGAGACATAGGATCTGAGCATGAAGAGAAAGATATACAGACAGACATGCACAGAGAGACAAAGCAAAATACATGCATAGGTAGGTAGGCGTGTAAGCATGGGGGCAGAGAAAGTAACGGGCAGAAAAAAACAGAGCAAAATATAGACATAGGTAGGCAGACATGTAAGTATGAAGGCACAGACAGACAAAAATACAGACATAGGTAGGTAGGCATGTAAGTATGAAGGCACAGACAGACAAAAATACAGGCATAGGTAGGTAGGCATGTAAGCGAGAAGGCACACAGGTAGCTAAGTAGGCACTGGGGTTTTCAGTCAGCTAAGTAGGCAAACAGGTATCAGTACAGAATAATATTGAGATTAAATCAAATAAGCTTTCATAACCACCACCCCCCCCCCCTTTTTTTTCTGCTTTCTTCCCCGCCCCCTCCTTCCCTTTCCACTCTCTACTCGTCTGTGCACACGTTCACTCCACTAGCCACAAGGTGTGCCTTTAACTAGCACACCCCCGCCCGAACCAGCGGCCTAACTAGTGCCAACATCTGTCCATATTTTTGGAACAAGAGAAATGGGTTGCCTTAATTTCACCAACTTCTGTGTGTTTTCTCTCTACCCGATTTTATACACCCACTGACAGATACTTCATACACCCACTGACAAATACTTGATACACCCACTGACAGATACTTCATACACCCACTGACAGAAACTTCATACACCCACTGACAGATACTTCATACACCCACTGACAGATACTTCATACACCCACTGACAAATACTTGATACACCCACTGACAGATACTTGATACACCCACTGACAGATACTTGATACACCCACTGACAGATACTTGATACACCCACTGACAGATACTTCATACACCCACTGACAGATACTTCATACACCCACTGACAGATACTTCATACACCCACTGACAAATACTTGATACACCCACTGACGAATACTTGATACACCCACTGACGAATACTTGATACACCCACTGACAGATACTTCATACACCCACTGACAGATACTTCATACACCCACTGACAGATACTTCATACACCCACTGACAGATACTTCATACACCCACTGACAGATACTTCATACACCCACTGACAGATACTTCATACACCCACTGACAGATACTTCATACACCCACTGACAGATGCTTCATACACCCGCTGACAGATACTTCATACACCCACTGACAGATACTTCATACACCCACTGACAAATACTTGATACACCCACTGACAGATACTTCATACACCCACTGACAGATACTTCATACACCCACTGACAGATACTTCATACACCCGATGACAGATACTTCATACACCCGCTGACAGATACTTGATACACCCACTGACAGATACTTGATACACCCACTGACAATACTTGATACACCCACTGACAGATACTTCATACACCCACTGACAGATACTTCATACACCCGCTGACAGATACTTGATACACCCACTGACAGATACTTGATACACCCACTGACAGATACTTCATACACCCACTGATAGATACTTCATACACCCACTGACAGATACTTGATACACCCACTGACAGATACTTGATACACCCACTGACAGATACTTCATATACCCACTGACAGATACTTCATATACCCACTGACAGATACTTGATACACCCACTGACAGATACTTGATACACCCACTGACAGATACTTGATACACCCACTGACAGATACTTGATACACCCACTGGCAGATACTTCATACACCCACTGACAGATACTTCATACACCCACTGACAGATACTTGATACACCCACTGACAAATACTTGATACACCCACTGACAGATACTTCATACACCCACTGACAGATACTTCATACACCCACTGACAAATACTTCATACACCCACTGACAGATACTTCATACACCCACTGACAGATACTTGATACACCCACTGACAGATACTTGATACACCCACTGACAAATACTTGATACACCCACTGACAAATACTTGATACACCCACTGACAAATACTTGATACACCCACTGACAGATACTTGATACACCCACTGACAGATACTTCATACACCCACTGATAGAAACTTGATACACCCACTGACAAATACTTGATACACCCACTGACAGATACTTGATACACCCACTGACAAATACTTGATACACCCACTGACAGATACTTGATACACCCACTGACAAATACTTGATACACCCACTGACAGATACTTGATACACCCACTGACAGATACTTGATACACCCACTGGCAGATACTTCATACACCCACTGACAGATACTTCATACACCCACTGACAGATTCTTATGCAGAAAGCATGCTGAGGAAGGTGAGAACAGACATGCTTCGCTTTGGAGGTCACACGTGAGGAGCACTGTCTGGATCTTTTCTCTGGGTAATGCCGGTGTGTTTGGAAATGAACAGGCGGACATACTGGCTGGCTCTACACAGCTTGGTGGAATGTTGATGCACGATAAGGCAGATGTGGTTTGGGCCTTTTGGGAGGACGTGTACAATTGGGAGGAGCAAATGGATCACTGGTCTGGCGGGAGTGATGCAGGGGAGAGGGCCGTGAGGATGCTCAGAGGAAAGGCAAGACGGACGTAAAGTCAGACTGCTACTCACATCATTGGTACTGAAACTCTACGCTAGCTGCTGAAGATGCGGACGAAGCGCAGATGGGAATACCCCGAGTTTTGTGATGTCGCTTCTTTAATCAACTCAACTCCATGCTTGTTAAGAGGCAGTGGGTCTAATCTTGTTTCTCCACAATGGGGACCCGGAACCCTCACAGAGAGTATAGCAAAGTAAAGGACCCTTTTCCCATGCGTTCAGACGTATTTGACATATAGGGCTAGACCTATATCTCTTATAGACCAATCGGTGCTCGGTGAGTGATGTGGTCAACATCACATAGACCGCCTTTTCTTCCCAAGACTGTATCTGGTACCTATTTAACCAACGTCATTTTTTTTTTCCTGAACGATGCCCAGGCCTATCAGGACTCAAACCTACTACCCTCCGATCGGCACTACGGCGGCTCCCACAGGCGAAGTGTTTGATACGATATCAGAACAAGCACACGCGAACATTCCAGTGTTAACACTGCCTGTCTTTTTTTTTCATAACAACATCGGCCCAACAATCTAACCCTCTCTCCCCAAAACATCAAGCGTTTATATTAATAACAGGATGCAGGCAATTTGGATTCGCTGATGGCCGGTTCAGACGATCGTGGCCGGTTGACATGTAGCGACGTGTTAACAACCAGGCCACGCTTAACGCTAATGGTAGGCACCACGTTACAAGAGAACATAAATATGCTACACATGCAATAACAAATCTGGGAGGAAGTTTGTGTGGGCACCGATCAAGTATGGCTGTTGTCAGTTTTGAAATATCTTTGCAGGGGACAGAACCATGTGTAAATTTAAAAACATTTAATAACTCGCCAGTGCTCAATAATTATTAATAGTTAAATTGTATAGACTCTCGTATGGCTTTTTGTGGCCCTTTTTTATGGGGTGGAGGCGGTGGGGTGGGGCTCTACCTTCCCCTCCCCTTGAAAGCATAGGATTTGGAACTCTCGGCCAGCTGCTAAAGACGAGGACAGGGCGCTTATGGGAATGTCCTGAGCACCCAACACTCAACGCCTTAAAACAGTCTCGCAAGAGGTGACTAATTAGGGATATGTTGAAATCTGATTCGTTGCGCGGAAAGGCGCAGATATCACAGGCTAGCTGTAAACCATAACACACCACGTGACAACCGCCCTTTCAAGGACGAACAAAGAAGAAGAAATGTAATGGCTGTTATCACTAATGTAGTGGAGCAGCATTCGGAGACAACTCCAAGCGATGAGAGAAATTACGCTGGCGTTGGATCAGACACGTAAAAAAAAAAAAACTGGATGAGAATATAGCTATGATGTCCATGGACTGGAACCCATCGGGTAAAATGAATAAAGGCTTGGTACAGAACACGCCTCCCCCCCCCCCCCCCCCCCCCCCCCCCCCGTTCGTGAGTTGTCCAACGCTAGCAACAGGCGGCTAGCCAGTCTGCGGAGGAAGGCCAAGCCATATGGGATCAAACCCGGTACAGTGAAGTCGATCTTTTCGACTTCAAGCGTTTTCTTTCATCATCACCGTAAACCACTTCTGTTGTTAAGCGCCGTGGGGAGGAATAATTTGCGATCCTGTGCACGCTGGCTACTGTCATGTCGTGAGGGCGTAGAGTGTCTTTAATATTGTCGATCCCTGTTTTTCTCTGCCGTCCTCTCGGTCTTGTAGCTGAATCTCTGAGATGTAGTGCCTGTGATGGTATGTGATCTTGCTGCTTTTTATAGGGACGTCCAAACCAGTGTTTTCCTTACAGTTTAACTGTGAATCATCCCCAAAGTGAGACTTGGCTAAAGTCTACCAAACCCTAGCGTTGGGAAATCGGACCCTAGTGAAATGCATTCACTAACCTCTTGGCCACACAAATGTACATCGGCAGAGCAAATGCACAACACCAAAACGATATTATGACTTCATGATGTGAGCTTCTGCTCCAATGGGAGAATAAAGGGCTCAAGAAAGTAAAGAAGCACTGCACAGTAGGACCATTTGTACAATGGAACTATGTAATGGAACTAGTAAAATAAAAAAATATGTATAGATTTGTAAAATAGGGAGCTGCGTGAATGCTAAAACTAGAATTTAAAAATGTGTACAAGAGAACTGTACACAACTATGTGTACAACAGAAGGGTATACGGCAGAACTAGAAGTACAATAAAACTGTTTAAAAAAAAGAACTGTATGTACAATAAGACTGTACATCAGAACTAAATGTACAATGAAACTATGCACACCATAAATAGATATACACTAAAACAACAATGACAAAACTATGTGTAAAACACAACTATGCATACAATAAAACCGTGTAAAACAGAGGTATGTTTACAATAAAAAGAACTGTACAATAATAACTGACCTTACCTCCTTCTTTAAAATCTGCATGGGCCTGATTCTGCCCATGCCAAAATCCGTCATACCACTAACAAACCATTTCAGCACGCGAGCCATTGCTGCACCCAACAAGCCAAGTAGCTGAGTACGCAACTCTTGTCCGTAGACAGAAGTAGATGGGTCAAAATTTCCCACAATGGAGATATCCCAGCGATTAAATGTTGATTAAAAGTTAGAGGCTATTGCTAGTCGCACTGGCCAACGCCACAGGCAGTGACTCACACGTCTTTCTATAACATGGTCGCCTCGAAAGATGAAAAAGTGGCCAAGAAGCGACAAAAAGTTACAGGGTCATGTCTGTTACACAGGGTTTACTAACATCTAGCTCGGTATTTCTCCATAAAGCTTTCTGTCTTACCGCAGTGTCACACAATGCAAGAATTCTGCATACCAGCAACGACCAACGGGGAGCTACGAAACAAGTGGACTCGTTAAGCGAACAACACATTAGCAACAGGAACCCACGATCCCCAGCGCTTGAGGCAGACTTAACTCTGCCACGGAATCACTCAGATAAAAACGCATTGAGGACTCTACAAACTGTTCTTGAATCTTCTGGAATTAACACGGAATCACATGATACTGTTGCACAACATCGATCTGGATTGCGTACAGCCCAGTTCTCAAGGATGGTGCATTAGCCTGCCAGGTGGTGAAAAGGGGGCAGGCAAAACTGTGTGGCAAATCTAATGTCCACATGTTGTCTGAACTGTTGAAAGAACTGTTTGGCTCAAATCAGACTCATCAGCCGGATCTTCGTACTCGGAATCATTGAGATGAACAAACAAAAACAACAGTCAGATAATGATGTTAACAAAGTTCATACGGACACGACATGAACATGACTCACAACATCAGGACGTGAACGTAGTTCAAACAGGACTTAACAGAATTTCAGTAACAGAGAAAACATACTTCACGATACAACAACACAGACGTCATTCACAAACACTAGTACATCTGATCATGTCATAGACAGCAATAAGTGTCCAGTTGACTTGACTTTCTACCTCACTAGGACATCACACAAGCGATAAACACCCGATGACACAAAGTGCCACCATGTGGATGAGGATCGCAGTGGAGAGGTCCCAGGAACCGCGTTCAGACAATTGGCCATATTTATGGCCTGCCTATATTGCGGCCCCTGGCAAAATCAGGGTGGGGCTTCAAGTGACAAACAATTTCGTCCTTAAAAGGACGAAACTAGATATACAGTGTCCAGTTACAGACATTTCTCCTTTAAAGGACCTTCATTGTGACCAATGAAACGACACAGAAGGAGTGTTAAAAAAAAGTCGCTGATTGTTTGCTCATACCGTGTAAAAGTAAAGTAAAGGACCCTTTTCCACGCCTTTAGGCGTATAGGGCATATAGGGCTAGACCTATTTTTTATAGACCAATCGGCACAGGAGGGTGAGGTGGTTAGCATCACTCCGGCTGCCTTTACTTTCCCGGGACTGCACCCGGTACCCACTCAAGGCTGGGTCGACCTGGGAGCTAAGGTCATTTTTGAAAAAAGTCCGGCTTCACCAGGAAGCGAACCCACGACCTTCCGATCCGCGGTGACTCCCCGCTCATACCGTGCACACCCAGGTTTATTCTAAAATATTGACCGTGCAGATATGATGGTGGTTGTAACGATCATCACCATCGTCTATTTCCACTTAGGCCGTCACCGGAAGGAACAGTTTGCAATCCACTGCTTTGTGTGTAACAATGGCTAGTGTCATTCCGCGTCGATGTAGGTGCTCTTTAATGTCATCACTTCACGCTCTCCTAGGTCGACCTCTTGATTTCACATCACATCTCTTTATATAGCGCCTGTGTTGGTTTTGTGTGTGGCTGCATTCTAATGAGCTGAACTTCTGTTCCTCAATGAATTTGCTGCATGGGTTTGTTCACAGTTTTGTCTTGATAAAATCATTTCTAACTTTGTCTCAGATGGTTATGTTGGCGGCTTTCCTCAGACAGCTCATTTCACACGTGTTAATTTTACGCAGGCTAGCTTTTGATATAATATTTTAAAGCTTTAAGTCGGTAATACAGTGTTAGTATGAATATGCTGCTGATAATCTTCTCATGGCAGGCAGACATACTTATGTCTGGATGTCCTAATAACGGCGACTGTAAGAATATTATTGCACTAGCTCGTTGGTATTTTCGTTATATTTCCCGACCCATTCTCTCGTACTTGGAGAATATCATCATCATCATCCAGTGCCCCGCAACTGGCGTAGGCTTCATGCGTCTCACCAGATTTAGGTTTTTAGTGCTCTCGATCAATTCCACTAATATTCCTCCCATATTTAGCTCCTAGATATTTCAATTCTCGGCTATCTTCCGAATAACGGTCCCAAATTATCGAGGCAGAAAATATACCCCAACAGAGCCTCAGTCACATGTCAATTGCGCACTTCCGGGGACTAGACCGCCACCGCCGAATTGCGTACTTCCAGGGATTAAACCGCCACCGCCGAGAGTATCCCCCACGCCGCTCACATCCCCCACGCCGCTCACCCAGCGTGGATTGGGGCTAAATTAGATGGCTGGGACACACGAGCAAATAAAATGAAGGTCTCTGCAGGAAATGCGGTAGCTGCTGCTCGTGAGTCCCAGCCATGTAGTTAAGCCCTAATCCACGCCGCGTGAGCGGCGTGTGGATACTCTCGGCGGTGGCGCAAGACGCCGGAAGTGAGCAATTTAAGTTTCCGGAAGTGCGCAATTGACACGTGACTGAGGCTCTGTTAGGGTATATTTTCTGCCTCGATAATTTGGGACCGTTATTCGTAAGATAGCCCAATTCTCTTAACTTGCTTCAGACAAGTACAATTCAACCCTGTAAGCAGCGGACTAGGAATTCTACTGATCTGCATTTTAACCGGTAATAATGAATGATAAAAGGGCTAGCTAATATTTATAGGACACAACACTGAGCAAGTCAGGCAGCACTGTTACCAGTATATACGGAATCTAAACACTCCTACCCCTCCCCAAATGCTAAGACTGATTTGTTACAAGGCAGTGGAAGTGACACATATAAATAAATAGAGGGGGAACCCTTGAAGCTTTCAGATGCGATGCCTAAGAAGAATACTTGGCATTAAGTGGCAAGACAAAATCACAAACACTGAGGTACTGGAAAGAGCAGATACTACAACAGTCTTTTCCATGCTCAGTCTACAAAGGTCCAGGTGGCTAGGTCACACCTGGAGAATGGAGGATGGCAGAGTCCCTAAGGACATCCTTTATGGTAAATTAAAGACAGGAAGAAGATGTCGAGGCCGACATCCTCTACGGTATAAAGATGTGTGCAAGCGGGACATGAATGATACAGGTATTGAGGTGGACTAATTGGAACAAAATGCCATAGACCGTGTTGTATGGAAAGGGCATATCAGGAAGGGAATGAGAGTGAAGGAAGAAACGATTGTATCAGGAAGGGAATGAGAGTGAAGGAAGAAACGATTGTATCAGGAAGGGAATGAGAGTGAAGGAAGAAATGATTGCAGAAAGGATGAGAGCTTAGCGTCTGAAAAGAAACGGATTAAACACAAATGTTGACAACAATGGTCCTGAAATCCCATGCTATCATTGTGGAATACTTTTCTTGACACAGGCGGGTCTTGCTAGTCACACTCGCCATCACCATAGACTATAAGTCACATGCCTCCTCATAGCGCAGTATAACACTATCGTCTGGAAAGACAGAAAGGTGGCAATAAATGATTTCAATCATCAATTACATTATTAAAGAGAAATTGGCAAGAGGACGAAAATGGCTGTTTACCGCTCTACCAATGTACCAGTCCTAACCTATGGGTGTGAGTCATGGGCAATGACAACAGCTCACAGAAGCCAGCTGCAGGCCTCGGAAATGAGATACCTGAGAAAGGTGGTCCAAGTGACAAGAAGGGACAAAGTCCGCAATCAGACAATACGTCAAGATCTTGATACCCAGCCCTTACTAACCCGAGTGGATCAGTCACAGTTACGATGGTTTGGACATGTATGCAGAATGGGAGAAAATCGGCCACCATGGCAGGCATGGGAGGCTAAGAACCAGGGAACCAGACCTCCGGGACGACCCAGGGTGCGCTGGGAAGACAACATCCGACAGTCCCTAACTGACAGAGGGCTGGAATGGAACAAAGCCAGAAAGAAAACTGCTGATAGAGACGTCTGGCGATCTCTCTGGCAAACCTCTACACCCCAAGGTAGAAGAGGAGCGACTAAGTAAGTAAGTAATTACATTATTACTAGACCACATATTACGATATGGGGTACCTGGGAGTCTTCCTTGTTCATTCTCCCTTCTCCGGAAACCTCAAGTGCGCAACGAGACAGGTTTAAGGCTGCTGAACTCGACTGTTACAAGTTCATGTGACCTCCTGACAAGATTTAACCGTAGGGGTCAATATGTCTTTCCATTTACTATCCACTGGATTACCACGTGAGGAGACTGGGTCTCTTCCTCATTAAATGTCCTTTCACCAGATGCCTTGAGCAAGCAGAAATGAAGCTGGGTCAAGGCTGCAGGCTATGTCCTCCCTTGACATACAACCTAGAAGAGCGTTGGGTCGCTATGCCCCGCTGCACTTTTATCACTTTCCCACGTGTCAGACGTCTACCGACACGTTAGTTTCCGTCAGTGAACACACATCGTTGTCACCTTTATGTTGCCAGTCCTTTACAAAAGAATGTCACACCGATCACAGCCCGCTTACCTCCTCTCGCCGGACTTCCCGCTTGATGCACTTTTATACCCAAGTATACCCAAGGCGTCTACGTTCTGTGCCCAGCTTCATGCTCGTCGGTTCCTGCCTCTCCACTCAATGCAAGACTCGCATAACTATTTTTTACAAGCCAATGGGAGATTTAACGCTTTGAGCCCAGAAGATATCGCTGGACTATTTCAAGGTACAATCAGACTCAACGACCATAACAACGCGTTAGACCATAACTATCACAGATGCAGTAACACTAATACCATGGGATATTAGAGCAACTAGCCAGGTTTTTATAGTATCATAAAGTTAAACACTAGTTAAATCCTTCCTGGTTTGGTACTTATAAACAATACCTGATCACACAAGGCGCGTTGGTTGGGACTACAAAAGTTCACCTCTAGATTTCTAAATGTTTCTGAGTACATCTGCCTGAGAGGTGACGAACCAACAGTCTGCATGCAAAAAAGCCAGATCTGCAGAACGGATGCGAAGGCAAACCTCGATACCAAAGTAGTCCAAAAGGGGACGAACAGCAAAACTTTCCGCCGGAATTTACTGCCAAAGAATGCGCGGAGGTTTCGAAAGGCAGCCAGTGTCAGGGTGACTACATCTCTGGTTGAGAACCGATAAAAGTAAAGGACCCAGCGGAGGATCGATCATGTGTCGCTAGACACATACAGTATACAAAGGGTGGCCATAGGTCCCGTATCTTAGGTGCCTCCTTGGGAGCACTAATCATGTCGGCCTGGTCCATTGCTTTTTTCAGTACCTCCCGTGGCCCTGCCGGCAGGCCAATCCGCTCATTCATTATCTCTTAACCCAGAGTGTCCTGGCGGAAAAAATGAAACTACAGTAGAACATCGCTTAACGAGCACCTCGCATAACGAGTAATTCGCATAACGAGCAAAACAAATTGTTAAAAAAAAAGACTCGCTTAACGAGCGACGTTTCGCATAACGAGTGGCGAGGAGAGGGGAAGTCCCGAATTGTGCGCATGTTACATCAGTCTGTGTTTAGCACTCGTTCCAGTAGCATCGTAGGCGGGAGAAGGGGTTACCAAGAGTATCTTAACTTCTGCTTGGAAGAAGCTTTGGCCGGAGAGTGTTGTCTGTTTGTGACTTTGAGGGGTTCGAGACAGTGAAACCTGTAGTCAACGAGATTGGGTCTTTGGTCACTATCATGGGGTTGTAGGTGGATAACAGTAATATCAAAGAGCTTGTGGAAGAGCACAGCCAAGAGCTGCGTTTTGGAGGAAAGGTTGTCAGAGGAGGAGATAACAGAAAAGCAACATGCTGAAAGCATGGCAAACTGTTGCATCTTACACTGAGAAACATCGCCCTAATAAGGAAGTGGCTATGCGCGTTGCAAATTTATTTAATGATGATGCTGTGTCGCATTTTCGCCAAATTTTGAAGCGTCGGCAAAAACAAATCTCTGGACATCTTTCTAGTAAAAAAAAAAAAAAAATAATTAGCAATGTATCATAATTATTTCGACTTTTTTTTTCTGCAAATCGAATTCGCATTCCATGTGGGTTCGTTACGCGTTTGAAGAAAAGATTAAGGTGATCCACTCTCCTTAACAATATGTATATAATTTTCTTTGAATAAACGTTATACATAGCATTTTGTGAGTATCTTTTTCGACATGGAACGCATTATCGTATTTTACATTAATACATATGAGAAAAATTGTTCCGCATAACGAGTGTTTCGCTTAACGAGTATGATTCTGGAACGAATTATGCTCGTTAAGCGAGGTTCCACTGTAATTCCTATCAGACGAGATTTCCTCAACGAGATCTCAGGTGTGTCCCGTCCCGTCGATACCCCAAAAACAGCACAAATTGTCCCGTCTTATAAAACTATAGTAATAAGCTTGAGAATAAAACATAACCTACAATCGTCGTCTTCGTCTTTTTTTTTCCCACTAGTTGTAAGCTGCAGTGGAAAGTCCTGGTTGTTCGTCCATTTCTGGACTTTGGCTTTGTGCCAGGGTCCGTGTTTTGCATGCACATCCGTTTTACAGGCTTATTTGTGTGCAGTTGGTTGTCCCTTGCCGCTTGGGCAGATGCACGCCGAATTCGAAGGAAGCACCCAATTAGCTACGACAGTTTGTTATAGACAGTGGGTCTGTTCGCGTTTTCCCAAAATGGGACCCCTGGAACCCGCATGCGGAACTTATATGTGTAGATCTTATGAGACTTTGTATGTCTGAAATGCATTGGGGATAATGTTCATTGCAACATATTTTTTTTCTTTGCAGTTTAAGAGCATATTGTTTTGTTTATTTCTTGATAGGAATGGTCAGTTTTTTTTTTTTTTTATCATTGTGGAGCGAGTAATTCTGATATCCCATAAAACAGTTGGGGGGGGGGGAGGAAAGGGGCGGGGGAGGGGGTTTTAAACTGGGTTACTCGTAATGTTCCATTTTCACTTCAAGATTTTTGTCGGATGTCCTGCTTCCATTTCCAGAAATTATGGAAATCCTAGGTATAGACCATGTGGCCTACGTCACACTGGCCGCCTTTACCTCCCATGATATTACTTGGTACCCATATATTAGGCTAGGTCGACATGGGAGCCAAGATAAATTCTGAAAAGGAAAAATTCGCCTCGATGCGGATTCGAACCCAAGACCTTTGGGCCGACAAGCGAGTATCTAGCTACTACACTACCGCGGCTCCAGGAGTGCCAGCACCTCACTCAGGTAAAAGCTACAACACAGGGTCCCACAATTAACTGAGGTCCCACATAAATTTCTTTCCTTTTTTCTACAATTGCAATTTTCTTCTAACATACTTGATTTTATAGTTGAAAAGGCCTTACGACACGCTTGTTAGTGGGCAATAGGTGTATTCTCTTCACCCCTCCCCGAGTCGAGCCCGAAATTCAAAGGGAAGAAGGAAAATGTTATTATTTTCTAAATATTATTTGGGATGTTGTCTCATGCGTTGATTAATTCTAACTTACAGCCAAATTAAAATGAAAATGCTGAAACTTAATACTGAGCCGTAAGGTGTAGATATCGCAGCCTAACTGTCAACAGAAGATGAAGAAGAAGAAGTAGGAGTAGATGTAGTAGTAGTAGTAATAGTAATAGTAGTAGCAGTAGTAGTAATGGTAGTAATGGTAGTAGTAGTAGTAGTAGTAGTAGTAGTAGCAGTAGTAGTAATGGTAGTAGTAGTAGTAGTAGTAGTAGTAGTAGTAGTAGTAGTAGTAGTAGTAGTAGTAGTAGTAGTAGTAGTAGTAGTAGTTCAGTAGCTTTTCCCCATTAAATGATGTACTTTAAATTCATTATATCCATCTAAAATAGAGAAGATAACTGATTTAAAGAACCCTAACATAAATGTTTCAGACATGTTCGACAGTTGTCTCACCGATTCTCATTGTCCCTCACCCAGTCCTATGAGCTGAAGGCGACTATCGATTCTCATTGTCCCTCACCCAGTCCCATGAGCTGAAGGCGACTATGTCCCAATAAAAAAAAATGTTATGCACTAAGCATCATGGGTATAGAAAGCGACAAGTTAAGCAGCATATCTTTTGATGACATCGTCACTGTCATGTAGTAGGTCCTTTGCAGAACGTCGCTCTCATCACGGTGTGCCTGAAAGATACTCGGTCTCTCGCCAGCTCTCCTGCCTCGAGTACTTTCATATTCATGAAGTCACTTACGTCCTGTGACCACTTTCTTTGTTGGTCGGCCTCTCCTTCCTGGTGTCATGCTTTCTGCTTTTATCTGTTTTTCCAATCCGCCATGGCGCTTGATTTAACCAGAATATTTCAGCTTCCGAGACAGGATGTTGATGGCATAATCAATAAATGTAGCAATTGGGAAATCAAGAAATACAGTTGTTTGTAGCATAGAGCCTTGTAGAGGATTATATTTACAGCCCACAGGATCCATTTCAGAAACCTCTCCCTGCCATGAGGCTGCGAGGCATACCAGGTATATATATAAAAAAAAAAAAAAAAAAAGATATTTTACAGTTTCCTGAGATTCGCTGGTGTAATTTAAAATAGTAGGGGCCTCATGACATGGCGTTACTCAGATTAGGGTCTCACCAAGCCTAAATCAGATTCTATGGAGTTCTAACTAGAAAAAAAATATAGGGTTGCACTGCATCTCCGATGGGCCGTAAACGGACCCTTTACTTTGACTTGCTATTTTATATGTATGAATGTGTGTGTGTGTGTGTGTATATATATATATATATATATATATATATATATATATATATATATATATATATATATATATATATATATATATATATATATATATATATATATACATTTCGTCTCTATCTGTCTGTCTCTCTCTCTCTCTCAGGTTTTGTGCTCAAGCCCCTTTTGTCCATAGTTAGCCATGCTGACAGATATTGAATATTTGTCAGTCGAGATTGTCCCATGGCTAAACAGATTTCTCCGCTAGATCGCCGCTACTGTGTCCAGCCCCTCATACCCCAATCATCAGTGTGCCCATTCTCCGACGCTCTACGTCAGGCGGGTGGTGTCGATCGGCTCTGGGTGGTGGTAAGGGAGGCACCGAATTCGTAGTTCTCCAAACACGCCGTATCTAGTCCCGCATTTGACAGAGCAAACGAACTGATCAAACACAGTACATCATGCATAAACTAGACAAAAATAAAATATGTATGGTTTGTTAGCTGGTTACGACTGGTTGGTTTTCATTGGTGGATTCGTTGTTATTGATTTGATTGGTTTAGTTAATCGTTCATACTGATTGGTTGATTTATTTACTTGTGGGCTGGTTGATAAGTTTTCATGAGCAGATCTTTTGTGACTGGTTTACTTGTTGATTGGTTGACTACTTCATTTTTATTATCTGATTGGTGGTTACTGATTGACTGTTAATTTTATCATTAGTCTGTTGGCTGATCGACTGATAAACTCTTAGGCACTTAAACAAGGCTTGAGCTCCGAGCCCCGGTTTTAGTGTCTAATACTCGATGTATCCATGGCATTAAAATGGTCTCGTAAAAAGAAATACCGAGTCAACTGGGTATACCCTTCGATGTAGCCGTGGTGAAAATTATGCTAGCGTATTCCACGTCGCTACATCAACCAACACAGAAAAGGGGTCGTCAACGAAACGCGCTAGAAAAACATGCTCGGCAAAAGTCCTTATATAAATATACCCGATGTACATAAAGATTTCCCTGCAATGAACAATAAAAGGTAACATGTAAGTACGTGCTTTGCTGGGGGTGGGGGGGGGGGGTGGGGGGGGGTAGTCACGTACAACAAGCATCCTCGAAGAGGGGGCTTTAGGTTATAATTGCGACACCAGCATCCCCCTTAAACAAAGGGGATTAATTATTGGTTTGCTGAAGTTGAATACTAAGCCGTAAGGGGTAGATATCGCAGCCTACCTGTAAGAAGAAGAAGTTTAGTAGCTTTTCTCCGTCAAATGTTGTACTTTTAATTTGTTATATTTATCTAAAATAGAAAAGATAATTGATTTAAAGAACCCTAAATTAAACGCACATCACCTATCAAGTGCGGAGGGCTATGAAAATATAGGTCTAGCCCTATATTCCCAATATGTGTAAACGCGGGGGGAAAAGTACCGATTCTAAAATAAATGTTTCAGACGTGTTCAGCTGTCACTGCCTCACCGATTCTCATTGTCCCCCATCCAATCCTATGTAACCCTTGTTGTTTATCCCATTATCTTTATTAACAGCGCTTTCAGACAGATTGAAGCTAGGTATTAATCGCAATACGATAGAGTGGAGACATCATTACTGTCGGAGTTGGTTAACAGGACACAGCCGTACAGATAGACAATATCATAGACATTACTGAAGCAGGAAAAAATGGCAGGCGTCACTGTACAGTAGCAGTACCAACAGACATTACCGAGACAGTATACTTCAGCAGCGGCTACTGTAGCAGTATGGATAGACGGTACTGAATCACTGCACGCTGGGAGACAATACTGTAGAAAAACTAATATATTTTAGTGAGGCATAACTTTAGCAGTTCGAATATATACTAGTGGCGTTTCACTGTAGAGGTTTAAATTACTTAAAAAAGGTAAAGTCAGGAGATGTGAACCAGCGTCATTGCACACGGTTATAAACCACCATAAGTGCTCTGCCACCAGTACGGACAGCTGATAAGAAACTGTCCGACTGTGTCGCCGTCCGCACGAAACTCCGTAGCTACAGCGACGTTCCTCAATTTACCCCAGAGTGTTAACTTTGGTACCCATTGCATACACGCTGGGTGAACCTTGGGGAACCGCCCGGTTTCGAACTCCGGCAATGGGCTGCAGCGAGTCGCATTTGAATTTGAAAGCGAGTCTCCTATCGACTGCGCAAACGCAGCCCACTTAAATTACTTAAGCAGAAAATGACCACTACAAATGTAATGTTGCCAGTCCAGACATTATCCTAACGGTATAATTAATACTAAAAATATAATGCCGATAGTCCAGACATTACCATGACAGCACGATTACACTACAAATATAATGTTGACAAGTACAGTTATTACTGTGGAATTACAGATAAACATGTGATAACACAGATGTAATGTTAGCAGTACAGGCATTGTGGTGGCAGTAAATATGTAACTAGGACTAGATCTTAACTATTCTTTTCTTTCCTTAAAAAAAAAAAAGATTGGGGCCCCAGAATCCACAAGGGAAGCAGAAAGCTCGAAACTTTAGAACACTCCCGCTCATACACTGTAGGGCGAAGTCTGAACCCAAACCCATGAGGTAAACAGTTTGGCCACCTGCCTTAATATTAGGTCAACAGCAGACATACATAAACCACAGGAATATAAAAATTGGGAGTAGTGACTGGCACAGCAGTTACGAGAGGCATACCAGACATTAAGGAAGTCTTGTCAGTCAGCACAGAAATGGCAAAGACAGTGATATTTATGTTCAAAATGGAATCTGAGAACCTATAGACATGATCAGAGCGGCATGGTGATAACTCAACTTATTAGTCGCACAATCATTACGGTTAATATGAATGGTGATGCAAGGAGTTACTAGGGGATCTGGCCGATGCTCAACACTCAGGAGAAAGATGAGATGGATATACAATCAGACGGTTACTGGTACCACTGGGAATGGAACTCTTCGCTTGCTGCAGAAGATGGGGACAGAGCACACATGGGAGTGTCCCGTGTGGTGTGATGTTGATTCTTAATTCAACATTCAACTTGTGTCGCACTCTACGTGGGGCTTCAAATGAAAACATTAATAGTGTGACAGAAATTACAGTGACCATGAAATTCTCTTATAGCCTAGCAACGTTGCTATGGACGCTATGACTGTTAAGCATATTATATCACAGTGCAGAGGAACACAGTGATGTCATAATGACAGTTTACATATGGCCACCCTACTTCTGAGAGAGCTAAATGCTTGCCTGTGGATCCAAAGGTCGTGGGTTCAGGGCCACACTTTTTTTTTTAATAAATGACCTTGGCTCCCAGCTCGACCCAGCCTTGAGTGGGTACCAAGTACAGTCCTGGGAAGTAAAGGTGGCTGGCATGATGATGACCATATCACCCACAAAGTGGCGTTTGGTCTATAAAATATAGGTCTAGCCCTACGTACCCAATACGCTTGTAGGCATGGAAAAGGGCCTTTTAGTTTATTTGACCCTATTTTTTACATGCACCAAAGAGCAGCAGTGTTCTGTTATCTGAGTTTTGACCAGTGAGAGGGTGAAACCTACAGAAATTGACAGCCAAACGAAGATCCAACTCTTTTTTGTTCCTAACAATGTGCTATGTTAATCTGGATATCACAAAGACCTGCACAATGTTTAATGCATATTTATACATTTATGTTTAGTCAGGAACTTGAAAGAATTCTGTTATTACTTGCCAGAATGGGTGTGTACTTGGACACAGTAAACCCCTTGAGTTTTGCACCGTTATTATCGCCCCCTCTCTTCATGTGTTAGCTACGACCTACTGGAACTAAAACAGTTAAAAAGCAGTTGTCATACTGAGTTACGGTTTACAGCTGGACTGCGATATCTGTGCATTTTAGCCGAAGACATCTCATCTAATTTCTGCAAATTCTTGATAAGTAGTCTTTTATGACATGCTTGTTGAAGGGGGGGGGGGGGGGGGGGGGGGGGGGGGGGGGGGGGGGGGGGGTGGGGGGGGGGGGGGGGGTGGGCGGGGGGGGGGGGGGGAGGGGGGGGAGGGGGGGTGGGTTCTGGTTATTTGTCCCCACAAATGGGTCCCTGAAACAGACACAAGGTGGCTGGCCAGTTCAACAGCTAACTCAATATGAGCATACAAACTTTTATAAAATTATTGTACTACAGTTCAAAGTTCACTAAATTGGACTTTCTCTAAACCTACCACTACTGATCCTTTGGATACTTTCTCGAGCTTATGCCGGTGTTTTGGGAAATGAGCAGGCTGATAAACTGGACAGATCTGTACCATTTGGTGGTGAATTAATGTATGACAATTTAGATGTTGTGAAGGCTCGCTGAGAGTGACTGAACAGTGCTGAGGAACAAAAAAATCCTTATGGTTTGAGGAGAATGGCGCTGCGAGGAGTTACCATGGGATCTTGCTGATACTAAATGCTCAAGGGAAAGGCAAGACGGATATCAATCAGGCAGCTACTGGTTCCATCGGAATTGGAACTCTTCATTTGCTGCTGAAGATAGGGCTTATGGGAGTGTCCTGAGTGGTGTGATGTTGATTCTTAATTCAACAGTCCCACTACTGAAATCAAACTGGTAGGCTGAGGATTGTGAACTACGTTAAATATCCTCTAAAGCTTGCACATATTGTAGGACAAGGTAGGGTGGCAGATAAAAACATCTTCTTCTTTATGTCCACTGGCTATGAACTGGTGGAAAGTCCTGTTTGAGTGTCCACCTATGGACTTTGGTCTTGTTCCAGAGCCTGAGTGTTGCATGCACATCTGACATCTGTTCTATAGATCTGATGTATCTGTATGCAGACTGCTGGTTCCATGCCTCCCAGGTAGATGCATTCTAGCTTTAAAGGAAGCCCCCATTTAGCTTACTCTTAGGACATGCTTGTTGTGGGTCTATTCTTGCCTAGGAACTTAAATAGGGGAAACAGCAGTATCTAATGTTAACTCCTATGGAACCAGTAAACATATTATGTGTCTTTTGACAATTAACTGAAATGTCCTATGTTACCGAAGGAGTTAAAGCATGAAAACAAGTGTTGAGTACTCACTGTAACTACGAGGTTCCGATGATCACTTTGTGAGGTATTAGTTTCCCTGCTAGTTTTCGACTGTTTTGCTGCTTTCTTTGCCTTGCTTTCTAACCAGCGCTGCCGCAGCAACAGTGTATCTTGTTTCTGCTGCTCGTAAATACTCGGTCTAGCATCCAAATATCGTCCTGCGGCTTCAGAGTGGTGGTTCTGGTAAAGTTCTAGCCTTCTGCGGATTCTGTCAAACACTTCTTTTCTTTTGGGGGCACAGAAATCCCCCATGCTCGCCGTGGAGCTGGCTGGGTTGTGGAGTATTTGATGTGGTGGTGAAGGATGGATGTCTGTGAGGGTGCCAGGTCGATGCAGCAAGAGATCCACAACTGTTGGATCTGGCTGAAACTGCTAATGAAGCTTGTATCTGATTTACTACAATTCTGGAAAAACTGCTGGTCTAACTGAAGATCAGGAATAACTTGTAAAATTCAGCACAAATTTGGCTGCGTTAGTTGGAAGAAAGAGAATGTTTGGGGCCAGCAATAAAGAAGCTGCACTGTGTAAACACTCGATCTAATTAGAATTTGGTTTAATGGTCATTCACTTTACTTCAAAGACCCTGCCTGGGAGTGATCACTTATTCTTCACAACATTTCACCAAGGGTACAGTACACGGCATTCAATTAAGCAATGCAGAACGGACATCATCTGTCGTTTTACTCTTGTGGAGCTACTGACCACTGAGGAGGAGACTGAAGCACTGATGGATCTGTCCAGAGTGCTGGGATGATAGTTGACAGTCCATGCATTACGCTGACAGTTAGCACTAAAAATGTAATGTTGACAGAACACTTATTATTCCTCCATCCGTCTGCTTGTGTGTCTGTGTAGTCTTCGGCTAGCCTCCTCCCCAACATCCAGATAACACACGCATACTTAGTTATATTATTGTAAACAGGCCGTAATGTCTATCTAAACAATGAATCCACTTTCTTCCACAGTTCGAAATATGACGTTGTCGATTTTACGATGTTGTAGTGTGTAGTTCTACGTGTGTACACACTACAGAGCCTGTACCCACCACGGCCAGAAGCACATACTCCGTCCCGAAACAACACAACACCTACCACTGTACAGTCAACAATAAACTTCTTGTTTATTTATTACTTCTATCAGTATTCTCCTTGCACAGCCCTACCAGCCCCTGCTAACTGTTGTCAGTGCTTTATCTACAACAAAGAACACAGGACACGGCTAGAATAGCTTGAAAAACGATCCATCCGAAAGCTAGTAGAACGCGGGCGACAACACGCTAAAACACTACACAAAGTCGATCCATGAAACACAAGCGAGTGACTGATGTGTTGGAGAACTCGGGATGGTCTCGGTCAGACCTCTCACTTGGCGCTCTCGTGTCCCCCTCAGTCAGACAAGCCTCGCCTCCCACTCGCCTGCAGTGGGCGCTACTAGCGTCCATACTTCGCCGTTGTAACAAGTCATCGTGGTTGAAACCACGTTTGCAAATGTAGGGGTGTCAGCTTTCGCAGCAGTGTCTCTCTGAATGTTATGAGAGTTTTTCTTCAAGGATTTGTGGAATATTTCTTGATAAACAAAGATGTGGGGGTTCGGATACATTGTTGTGGAATCTTTAGCATCTTTTATTCCCAAACTTTGACTTGTTTCCTCCGAATAATCTACCTTCTTTTTAAGATAGGATAGGTATCGTTGACTGCAGGTACCTAAAGATGTTTGGCAAGCAGATATCTTGTTGTCTAGCCCAGCAATGTTTCTCGAAATGTGTGCATCAGAAGTGCAGGGCTTAGGTTAGGATGCGTTGGTCGTGTTAACTGGTTGGTTTCCCGTGTGGGTTTTCCGAGGCTCCATGAGGGGAAAGACTGTTTTCCCTTGGTTGTTTTAATCGACAATCATTTATAAGTATAATGACCTCCTAAAGTTAAACTGGGATGTAAGATCTGATTCTGGGACTGACCCTAAAATCTGGGATGAATGGTCATCCTATAATAGACCAACTGACCCCCTTACACGCGTGCCGCAAAAACAAACTAAATAGGAGTGTTCCCGTAGAAGTCGGACCAAAGCTGCTTGAGTCCAAGTTGGTAGTTGCGTACAAACACGGCCAGCTCTAGATTTTTATAAAAATCGGGAGCTGGCCGTGCGTACAAACATGGTACTAGTTGACCCTTGTCAAGCAAAATTGTACTTTTGGTGACACACCCGATGTTTTTGTACGTTTAAGTTTCTGCTTCTCTGCACTGCTCGAAACAAAATCTTCACGTTTAACCAGCAGCCGCGAAGGAGCAGCTTTAGGTTATAATTATGGCTAGGTTATGTGCACCTTATAAAATGGCTTAGCATTGCGCGCCACCAAAAGCCATGAAGATGACTCCTGTATTGTTGATGCGATCAAAGTAGACTGGCCCAAATACTGTCCCGACTGGCGACGAAGTCGTCAGCTGCGAGATAATGGGCGACCCGGTGACAATGGTTTTAGTTTTCTCTCTCCTTAACAATATTGAGATTTGTTTACAATCATTCTTATTTTACGACCTGAACAATAAATAAACTGATGAAGTCAAACGTTTTTGCTTCGGGACATTGAGTGCACCAAATAAAAGCCGTCAGGTCTACATCAGATAACAAACTGAGTGAAAACCCCAAATCAACTGGTACCGCAATGATGTAGTGAATCTTACAGGTCATCAAAGAAATGAAGTGGTTTGGACACCTTACAAGAATGCCCTGGTATTATCTACCACAGCTAGCGAAACGTTACACCGGGTATAGGGCGAGGGAAAGACCTTGTAAAGTATGGAGTAATGGCATCAACAGCCTTACAGAAATACATATCAGTCCTAATGGTGCTCTTGACAGAGCTCATAAACTAACGTTACGAATCCCCCCTCCCCCGTCCTTTCCCGACACTTTACTGAGATACACAGTTAAAAAGAAGAAAAAGAATGTAGTGAACATAGAATTTCAATTCTGATAAAGTATAAATATGGTAAGGTGGTTATATATGTGTTTTTTAAAGAGCTTTTAACGGTTTTCGAAAAAATAATAAAACATCTGGTACAACTAAGCCACAGAGCAAAAATTTACTTTTCAATTTAAACGTTTGAGAAACACTGGTCTCTGTTTGTGGCCGTTACAACTTGGGCGCCTGGCGCGTGGATTTAAGCGCGTTCCATTGTGTAGGGCGCTGTGGCTTCGAGTTGAGACGGAATGAGATGCGAGAGAGGGAAGGGGGGGGGGGTGGAAAGCTCGTCCTCGACGTGCTAGTTCCCTTCTGGCAGATTTGAAATATTTTAGAAAGGGGTCGTGCAAACGTCGAGATGGATCTGGCTGAATCAGCTGTGACTATAATTTCCACTACCACAGTAACTGTTTGTTCCTGTTTTGTTTCCATGAATTTCACTATCGTCTGCTTCCCTTGTGGGCAGAGCTGCCAAAAGGATATTTTTTTTAATTTGAAAAAAACCCAGCTAAGCTGAACAAAAACCCAAGCAATACATAGGCAAAGAACAAAATAAACAAACAAATTTTAAAACCCCAAATTGTTAAAAAGTTTACATTTAATAGTTACGAAACGAAACATTTACCCACTTTTCATATAAGGATATATTTTTTTTAAACCCAGATTTCAAAATTTGAACACAAGGTGTCGAATAAAACCCCAGATCTGGGGGTAAAACCCATAATTGGCAGCCCTGCGTGTGGGTTCTGAGGCCCGTTTGGGGGAAAGGGAATGAACAGACCCTCTGCACCCCCAACAAACACATGCTTAGTCTTAGTCGATGTTACAACTCGACTGCAAACGGGTTTTCCCATACCTGCATCTTGCCTGTGCAAGTAAAAATCAAATAAAATTAGAGCACTGTCTTGTTTGAAAAAAAAAATGGGAACAAACAATTAGTCGCAGAACCATCCAGCAAAAATTTGCACCTATTAATTGCATATGGCCGTTGATAGAGACTCCAAAGCCAACAATCGCCATCGGAAATGCATTTTATCGTTGATGGAAGTAGTCGGGCACGATAAGTTGGCTATACGCACACATAATTATTACATAAGGTGTTTCACCAGTTCATACGAAAACCAATCGTAAACCGGTTATATTTAACACCACGACACAACCGCTGCACAAAGGAAAGACATCCCACATGAAAAACACAGCTCACAGGGCTGCACCAAGCACTAAACTCAGTAACACAGGCAGCGAAACATGGCACTGTAGGCGACTAGTTGAGGCAATTTTCTTCGTAGTCAGAGTGCATCTGCCTGAGAGGCGAGAAACCAATAGTCTGCACTCAAAAAAGCCATACATGCAAAACTTAAGAACAACTAAAACTTTCCACAGATTTTACAGGCGGTAAACGCTAAGAAGAAAAAGGAGACTATAGTCTGGGTGGCCGTAATATCCTGAGATAAAAACGGGACATCCGACTAATTTCTTTGAGCTGAAAACGGGACATCTCAAACAAGTCAATTTAACCCACTGCAATTTTTTTAAATAGGTATTCAGGGTGAAAGGGTTAATTACTTGCTAAGGAATTGTAATAAAACCTGGACCCGTCACTTTTTTTTTTTGCCAAGGAAAAGAGTACAGTATGCTGGTTAACTGCACTGTAAAGAAAAGGAAGAAAAAACACGTCACAATGAAATTCCAAATAAACACCTCTCAGACAATCAAAGTATCTATCTGTTCTAGTGTGTGTTCTATTCTCTGTGTGAATTCACAGATTTGTGTAAAACGGAGCGATTTGTGTGTGTGTGTGTGTTTTTTTTTTTTTAACGGAGGACCGACAAGTCGGCCGCATACCTACAACCGAACTGCCCAGTTAAAAATGGTACGTAAGTTTACCCTATTAGGAAACCACACTGAAGCAGTATACTGCCTAGACCCGCGGTTCTCAGCCTGTGGGTCACGACCCTTTTTTGGATCAAACGAGCCTTTCACAGGGGTCGCCTAAGACCATCGGAAAATACATATTTATTGAAGTTATGAATGAAAAAAAAAATGTTTGGGGTCGCCACAACATGAGGGAACTGTAGTAAAGGGTCGCCACAACATGACGGAACTGTAGTAAAGGGTTGCCAAAACA
>CAJHNH020001621.1:32500-62500 GCA_905116865.2 Candidula unifasciata | reverse complement strand
CTATAGGGTAAGTCATATAAATTACTATGTAATTTGTGTCTCTTTTCATTTGGATATTTTTTTCTAGATATTTTTCATGCAAATTAAGATGTTTTTAGATATTTTTTGACTCCGTTTTGGATAAAAAAATTTTGTCAAAGAAAAGTGGCAACACTGGTGTAGGGTTTCCACGATTTCAGTCAGTGTTTGTTGTTTTAAGAGTGTTTGTGTGTTAGGGTGTGTATGATGTGATATCTGTGTGCTGTGTGCAATGTCTGTGTGGTGTGTGAAAATCTGTGCTATGTGTGCAATGTCTGTGCGTGTGTGTGCGATGCATATGTCGTATGTGCGATGCCTTTGTGTTGAGTGCGGTGTCTGTGCGATGTTTGTGTAGTGTGTGCGATGTCTGTGTGGTATGTGCCATGTCTGTGTGGTATGTGCCATGCCTAGGTGGTGTATGTGATGCATGTGTGTGGTTTGTCTGCGATGTCTGTGTGGTATGTGCGGTGTCTGTGTATTGTGTGTGCGATGCATGTTTGGTGCGTAAGATTTCTGTAATGTGTGTGCGATCTCTATGTGGTGTTTGCGATGTTTGTGTGGTGTGTACGATGTCTGTGTGGTGTATGTGATGCCTCTCTGCTGTGTGCGATGCATGTGTGGAGCGTGCGATACCTGTGTGGTGTGTGTGATGCATGTGCGGATCGGGCGATGTCTGTGTGGTGTGTGCGATGTATGTGTGGTGTGTGCTATGTTTGTGTGGTGTATGCGATGTCTGTGTGGTGTATGACATGCCTCTATGGTGTGTGCGATGTTTGTGTGGTGTATGCGATGACTTTGTGGTATATGACATCCCTCTGTGGTGTGTGCGATGTCTCTGCGTAGTTTGCGATGTCTGTTTGGCGTGTTCGATGCATGTGTGGTGTGTGCGATGTATATGTGGTGTGTGCGATTTATGTGTGGTATGTCCGATGTCTGTGTGGTGTGTGCAATGTATGTGTGGTGTGTCCGATGTCTGTGTGGTGTGTGCGATGTCTGTGTTGTGTGTGCGGTGCCTGTGTGGTGTGTGCGATGTAGACGTATTAAAGTTGCAGCTAGAAGTTGACATCGTTGCATCTGGTTTTTATTTCATAGACTCGGTATTTGTGCGCCAGGCAGCCAAGGGCGTCGCATGAAAACACGAACTCTATAGCTCCGGTGACGATCCCCAGAGATGCACTCGTGAAACAAACAACGAAGCCTGCAACGTTTGGAGCACGGGGCAAATGGCTGGACGGAGTGCTGTCTGTAGTTTTGTATGGTATGAGCTGTAGTGTGTATAGGCGTGTATGCGAATGTGGTTTGCAGCTTGGCAGTGATATCTCCGCATGTCGGCCCATCATTTCCGACTCCAGCAACTCCTAATTGCTCGCCTTGGCTTATTCCTTTTTTTCCCACCCTTTCTCGGGGACTCTGAAATTTCACGGAGAGCTCCAGGGGAAATTAAAATAGTTTAGGGGTGTTAGGGTGTCAATTAAAAGCGTCGCCTAATAATACCCTAACACCGCCTATTATATTCGACTTTTCCGGGAAATTTTGGAGTCCCAGAGATGGGGTGAAATAAAAGAAAGGGACCCTCGACTTTTATGACATGCTTGTTAAAGTGAAGTGGGCGCGCCAGAACCCATGTATCTATCTATCTATCTATCTATCTATCTATCTATCTATCTATCTATCTATCTATCTATCTATCTATCTATCTATCTATCTATCTATCTATCTATCTATCTATCTATCTATCTATCTATCTATCTATCTATCTATCTATCTATCTATCTATCTATCTATCTATCTATCTATCTATCTGTCTGTCTGTCTGTCTGTCTGTCTGTCTGTCTGTCTGTCTGTCTGTCTGTCTGTCTGTCTGTCTGTCTGTCTGTCTGTCTGTCTGTCTGTCTGTCTGTCTGTCTGTCTGTCTGTCTGTCTGTCTGTCTGTCTGTCTGTCTGTGTGTCTGTCTGTCTGTCTGTCTGTCTGTCTGTCTGTCTGTCTGTCCGTCTGTCTGTCTGTCTGTCTGTCTGTCTGTCTGTCTGTGTGTCTGTCTGTCTGTCTGTCTGTCTGTCTGTCTGTCTGTCTGTCTCTTAGCACGCACACATACGCACATAATCTTCTTGTATGTCATTATCTGCCCACACGCCTTCTCCGCCTTCTATCTAGCAGGCTGTTAATAAACGTATAGAGACTGTGACGGATCAGAAACAACCCGAAATAAAAATGTCCGGACTTGCTGTCAATGACCCAGCCTGAAAGAATGTCGGTCCCTAAGATCAGACGATATCTGACGCGCCAAAATGTGATCTCCTTGGTTGAGTCGTTCACTCATCGGTCAGTCACTGCTGGACTCAACGTCTCCTTTTACACCAAGGGCTTAGTGAAAATATGTAAAATATTTACAAACCCGCTTTCATAGGGGAGAATGGCAAGTCAAAATATGATAAATAATGAACGCTGTCATTGGTAACATCGTGTCACCCAGTTAAATTTAATCGTCGATAGGGGGCGCTGTAACCAGTGAACTCAGATTTATTTAGTTTTCCCCACCCCCACGCGCGCGCACACACACACATACACGCACACAAATAGATTTTAGGACCCCACACACACACACACACATACGCGCACACACACAAACACACAGGCACACCACACCTCAATATGGAAAATTTGCGCCTGGCTAAATTGTTCCCCTAAATATGTAGTCTTTATACATTTCATATTTTGTCCATACACACACACACACGCGCATACAATACATAAGCACATTAAGCACATCATCATCCTCATCATCATCATCCTTATCATTATCATCAATATCATCATCATTATCGTTAACATCATTAAAAAGTAAAAGTCCCTTTTAATGTCAGCGGCTGATGGGGCATTAGAGGCAAGGCATATATTTTTATAAACCTTGACCGGAGATGTGGTCAATATTACGCCGGTCGCCTTTGTTTCTTCTTAGTACTTCAACGAGTACATATTTAAAACTGAGTTGTTGTTTGTTTGTTTTAGTATCCAAAAGCCATGAGTTGTTAACCCTTAGGCTCGGTATTTTGGATATCACAACCTTTCGGCCTTTATTCCATTGTAAATACCGTAAATCTGGGAGAAAATGTGGCTTTCCTGCCTACCCCCGGGATTGAACCCGGACCACAATGAGTTCGTCACCCGGTCTCCGCGCAATCCGGTTTAGCCAACTACGCTAGAGAGCCGGGCTTAAAACTGAGTCGAACTGGGAGCTAAGGTCATGTTTGATTTTGATTTTTTTAAATGCCCTTAAAATGCTATTTCACACTACCCCCTCAGCCGCTACACCACGGCGGCCCCCTTATCTTTTTCATTATTGCATACCTAAACAAGGCGCACTATTTCCCCCCCCCCCCCTACCATAGAAAATTTAAAAGGGGCTGAGCAACCGCAAAATTGTCTTTGTGCCGGTGACTCTGAAGACCGAGTGTTTATAAAATGCTGACATGCTGAGTTACACACTCTGATTGGAGTCCGTCTGCTGTCGCTTAGTCGGCGTCTGTGGCTCGGGCGTTGTAAACGTGCCTCGTAATGCCGGGGTGTCGTGTTCGATCCCAGCTGCGAATGATTTGTCCTGCGTTGGTTTCGACAGTGATACCGAGAGCTGACTGTTCAGAGGCAATGGCAAACCACTGCACGGGAAATTTGCCAATAAAAACTATCCTGATAACAGCAGATAAAGGATGTATCAAAGAACTCTCTCTCTCTCTCTCTCTCTCTCTCTCTCTCTCTCTCTCTTGTTGTACCCCACAGGACATCACATAAGCGATAAACACCTGGTGGCACAAAGTGCCACCATGCAGATGAGTATCACCCATGGAGATGTCCGAAAAACCCCTTTCAGTCATTAGGCCATATTTATGGCCCGGCTATTTTCAGTAAATATGTTTCGGTTTTTGCCATTGTTGGGGTAATTTCGCTGAGCGTATGGTGTCATTATCATATTTCCTTGTTAGCTGATGATCGCTTTAGATTCTGGTCAAGCACGTTGTTTGTTGTTAATGTATTATTTGTGAAGTATACGTTAATGCTCTGTTCAGTTCAGTAAAATAAACAACTGTTTAATGTGATTATAATTCATTTGCTTGATTTAATTTAGGATCTGTAGTCCGTGGTTCGTTTAGGTGTGTGTACCTGTGTAGTAAGGTTATCGTCATGTAACTCACGATACAAAAATTCATTGTCTGGGTTCTGGTGAAATATTTTAGGATCTCTGTGCAAAAGAACCCCTAACGTTTTCCTTACTTTCCTGTTTTTGCTCTTTAGCAAGGAACTATTACTTTTTGTCCTAATCACAATTTTCATTTATTTCCCCAACTTCTGTGTTTCATTTGCTTATTTCTTCCCTTTAGCACACTTCAAATAACGGAAAAGTGCATGCCACATGGGGACGACATTTTTGTTTAAAGATCTAAGATCTTAAATATATAAAAACTTGAGCATAGGCAGTATATCACAAAATTAAGTACAGTAGCACCTCGGTATACGTAATTAATCCGTAAATGATCCTTGGCGTATGCCAGATAGTTATATACCAGACAGTGCGTATACCAGACAGTACGTATACCAGACATTACGTATACCAGACAGTAATATATTTACGTCCTTCTTAGGACGTTATTTTTTGTTATTTGAAGCCCCACTCTGGCTTCTGCCAGGGGCCGCAATATAGGCAGGTCATCATTATGGCGAAATGTCTGAACGCGGTTTCTGGGACCTCTCCACGGTGATCCTCATCCGCATGGTGGCACTTTGTGTCATCGGGTGTTTATCGCTTTGTGTGATGTCCTGGTGGGGTAAAAAGCCAATCCAGCCAGCCAATACCAGACAGTACGTATACCAAACGAATGTTCCCATAAAAAAAAGAGAGAAAATGATAAATTAATCCGTTTCCATCGGGGCAAATCTGATGGTTTTGGGCATATTATACCTTGAAGGTGTTGTATAAAATAATGTATATAATACCTAAAACTAACCTACACAAAGACAACAGCCGTTAGATAAAATAAACAAAAATGTAACCTCACTTTAGGTTCTTGAGAAGAGTCTAGTGACTAATTGGATGCTACTGAGAAGGGGGGAGGTTACGGTGTGGAAGGAGAGTCACCTTCGAGTAACACTTCCGAAATCTGAAATTCTGGTGTGCGTGTGTGTGAGTTTGTTTGTGTGGGTGTGGGTGGAGGTTGTGGATTTGCGTGTGTGGGTTTGTGTGTGCTTGTGTGTTTATTTGTGTGTGTGTGTGTTTGTGTGTATGGGCTTGTTTGTATTTGTCTGTGTAGGTTTGTATGTTTGTGTGGGGGTTTTTGTGTATATGTGTGTGTGTGTGTGTGTGTGTGTGTGTGTGTGTGTTACCCTCTCCTTTTCCTGTCTCTTTTCGCTGCTTGGACCTGGTTAACTTTACTAACAAAATCATATGTTTAAAACTATGCTCTCACCTTCTCCTCAGAATGTTTCGGTAATGTGACATTGTCTTGTCATTCCAGACAGTGCTATTACTCTTCAGTATGTTTCAGTAATGTGACATTGTCTTGTCATTCCAGCCAGTGCTATTGCTCTTCAGTATGTTTCAGTAATGTGACATTGTCTTGTCATTCCAGACAGTGCTATTACTCTTTAGTATGTTTCAGTAATGTGACATTGTCTTGTCATTCCAGCCAGTGCTATTGCTCTTCAGTATGTTTCAGTATTGTGACATTGTCTTGTCATTCCAGACAGTGCTATTACTCTTTAGTATGTTTCAGTAATGAGACATTGTCTTGTCATTCCAGCCAGTGCTATTGCTCTTCAGTATGTTTCAGTAATGTGTCACTGTTTTGTCATTCCAGACAGTGCTATTACTCTTTAGTATGTTTCAGTAATGTGACATTGTCTTGTCATTCCAGCCAGTGCTATTACTCTTCAGTATGTTTCAGTAATGTGACATTGTCTTGTCATTATAGACAGTGCTATTACTCTTTAGTATGTTTCAGTAATGTGACATTGTCTTGTCACTACAGACAGTGCTATTACTCTTCAGTATGTTTCAGTAATGTGACATTGTCTTGTCATTCCAGCCAGTGCTATTACTCTTCAGTATGTTTCAGTAATGTGACATTGTCTTGTCACTCCAGACAGTGCTATTACGACTCTTGGTGCTTTGTGGAGGTAATACTCATGCTAAGTCATTGCCAGCCATCGGTGGTTTTGTTTAGAGCGAGATAAACAAAGACAGTGCGCGGTGTTGTGACTAATTTTCACTCATATAAGTTCTAGGCGTTTGCATGTGTGTGTGTGTGTGTGTGTGTGTGTGTGTGTGTGTGTGTGTGTGTGTGTGTGTGAGAGCGCGGGAGTGTGTGAATGCATTTTACCACCGATGCTTTGTGTTTTTCTTGATATTCATATTATTATATGAACATAACATGCTTTATTGATAAAATACAACTCCTGTGTGAGAGATGGGTGCATGGAGGGTCGAATGTAGGACGGGCCTGCGTGACCACTTTTCACCCTTTGAAAATAAAGTTCGTTCGTTCATTCGATCTCTCATCAACATTCCTCTCAGGGTTTCGTTGGGACGACCTCGTTTTCTCAGTCTTTTTGTTTCCCATTTAAGTGGCTGTTGATACTCTGTTCCCGTCTCCTCATCATGTGACAGAATTATCGCCATTATCCTAGTCTTATAGATGGGAACTTAATCCAGTGAACTGGGACTAAAAATCCTAACGAAATTAGGAAGCAGAGCACTGTGCACGAAACACCAAAACTACACAACAATTAAAAAAACAAAAAAAACAAAGGGGAGAGTACGCCAACTACCAGTGTGTCACATGAACAACTATACAAAAGTGATGTGAAATCAATAAAAGAAAAGAAGAGAAAACTCGAAAAATAGTCATAAAAGTAATAGTGATAATATATAATAATAGTAGGAATAAATGGGTAGTAGAAATACAAAAAATAATGCAAATAATAATGGTACTGATAAGAGATAAAATAATAATATGAAATAAAATAAAATAATAATAAAAATAATCTCATAAAATTGACAATATTATTATATTCTTTAGATGAAGGCATGCTTTACATTGATAACCCCTGGACTAGTCTTATGCATGATGATCCCTTATTTGCATAACTTAAAGTCCTTACGTCGTTTTCAGGACAAAATTTTTTGTTATTTGAAGCCCCACTCTGGCTTTTGCCGGGGACCGCAATATAGGCAGGCCATAAAAATGGCCAAATGTCTGAACGCGGTTTCTGGGACCTCTCCACGGTGATCCTCAACCACATGGTGGCACGTTGTGTCATCGGGTATTTATCGCTTGTGTGATGTCCTAGTGGGGTAGAAAGTCACTCACATTATGATCCCAGGGGCTACCCAAGCGTTTCTCTGATTGCTTCCCCTTTCTAGAATTCTTCTTTTTCTTCTTTTGTCATCTCAACGATGTCAGGTTGTAGCACAGTGTCGTGTTATCTGTAAATGTCTTGCGCTTCTCGGGCGCCTTTTTGATAGATGTGTTTCATCTTTTCGAAGGTTTCAGCTACACCATTTATCTATCTCTTTCTTGCCCCCCCCCCACCCCCTCCCCCCGCCTTTCTCCCAGATGGCATGCTGTAAAGACAGTCTTTTACCCCGTTTGGTCTGGCTGCATTATCGTTAAGTGGCCGAACAATTTCATTCTTTGCCAATATAATTCAGACACGGCCTTGTTCTAACGTTACCTGTAATGCTGGTATTCGCAACCCTATCCATACTTGTGTTGTTAGTGACTTTACGGAGACAGCTCATTACAGAGGTAACTCCATTAGTGTTTTTTTTTTTTTTTAATATCCAGAAGCCATGAGTTGTTAACCCTTTGGCTTTGTACTATGGATATCGCAACCCTTTGGTCTTGTTTCCATGATAAATGTTCTTAGGTATTCGTTTTGTATTTCTTGTCCGTACTAAACCTTATCACAAATCCACCCACGACGCTCATTTTTATTTTTCAAGCTGATAATGACTAATTTGCTTGTTCGAGTCCCCCCCCCCCCCCTCCCTCTCCCCCCCCTTCCCTCCCCCCCTCCCCCGATGTATCCGAAATCCGATTCAGTGTGGTCCGTAAAACGAGACATGTTTGTAATCGGGGAAGTTTATTCGGCTGTAAAATGATCACATAAACTATCAAGTAGCCCAACGCGATCATTCAGGAGGCCTAACCAGAAAGTGACCAATATGTTTCCTTTCACGAAAGTCACAGATTGTGGTCATCCATTATGCCTCGCACTAACTCTAGAATGGACGCGAAAGGTCGAGAGCTAAGACGCAGGCCATTTTGTGGTCATCTTGGCCTCCGTTTCTGCACCAGCGTTATTTTCCCCGAGTCAAGGCTTTCAGTCGCACGTGCCGCCAGTGTCCGAGCGTCAATGGCTTTGGGAAAGACTGCATTGTTGTGTGGTTCGGCCGTTTTGCCGGGGAGCTATTGTCACCCTGACACTGCCGAATAAAGCGTGGACGGCGTCGCGTTTAATCATTGGGGCTGTTTACTGTGCATCATGTTGTCTGACGTCCCGCCCTCAGGACATTATTTTTGGGAGTCATTCTTGTGACACGACGACAGCTCAGACAGTGATAAAGTTGTGATGTGCATTACTAACAAGAGGTGCCGGAGCCAGAGGTCTTAGGCCCCATGAGCCCCACCAGAAAAATCTTGGCTGGGGGAGGGGGGAACTTAGTGAATTTTTTTTTAAAATAACTAATTGGCCACTCTTACTGTTTACGTTAGGTTTATGTTTGGACGACAGATCAACACCATGGCAATACCATGGCAACACCATGGCAACACCATGGCAACACCATGGCACAAGGGTGGCAACTCTTAATTGCTCCGTTCTACTTCTGACTCCAGCCTGAGTCCGAAGAATCCCAGCTCAGTGTACGAACTCCATAGAACAGGCAAGGATCATGAAATACTTTGGGTAGATTTTTGACTCCAAATTTTGTCTGGGCAACGCCGATAGGCTACTCTTTTTCGATTTTCAACTGCCAAGGGATTTGTTTATGTGCACGAAGGGCCATACAAAGAACGCTGATAAGAGAGATATAAAGGACTGAAGTAAATTCCATCCATGATAAGAAAACAAATTTCAAAGATAGAACAGAATGGAGAACCAAACTGTTAGCCTTATATGACATTTAGTGAATGGCTGAAAAGGATGATGATGATGGTGATGGTGATGATGTGATGGTGTTGATGATTATGACGATGATAGTGATGATTATGATTGTGGTCATGGTCATTGTGATGATGATGATGATGATGATGGTGGTGATTGTGATGATAATGATGATGATGATGGTGATATTGGTTATTATGATGATGGTGATGATGATGGTGATGATGATGGTGTTAATGATGGTGATGATGATGGTGATGAGCAATATATCCCGCAATGTTTGACATAATTATATACACTAGTATATAAGAGCATCGTATCCCCCCTCCCCTCAAATATCAAAGTGTTATTTTGCACCCCCTCCCTCTCAACAAGTGTATCACATAATTATAACTTAACTGTGTCGGCATCATATACCCACAATCAAGAGCGCCGCCACAGAAAATAAGTGTGTATGTGTGTGTGTGTGGGGGGGGGGGTCTAGTCTTCTTTAATAGGGCAATAATAAGAAGATGGTTAAAATTATTATTAGGCAGTTGAACAATGCTTAAGCCATTAGGACACCCTCTCCCCCTTCTCCCCTAACCACCATCCAGAAAATTATCTGGGGACACTCAAGATGCGTAAAACGTATTTAAATTTTCAATTAAAACAATTGTATATTTTACTATGTACTCAATTGCAAGAAAAAACAACGTATTTGGGTCCCATTTACGTTTTCTGTCCAAGAAAGAGAGTGACTTCTCTTGCCATTCACGCAACGTCGTGTTGCAGGGCTTGTCCTATGTTGCTGGGGTGTCGCGCTTAGTCACCGGCTACTAGCACGTAACATTTTACTAGCTGTTGTCAGAACTAGCCCTAACACCCCCCCCCCACACACACACACACACACAACGTCCCAGGGGAAGTGAAGTCACTCTCTTTTTGGGGCAAAAAACGTAAATAGGACCCATATTTAAATAGGAAATGTATACATGAACGATTAAAAAAAAAGAACTTTTTTTTTATTATGTTAGAGTGTCGTTGCAGGCGGTTGGGGAGGCGAGGGGGGGGGGGGGGTGGGGGGGGGGGGAGTTGTCCTAAGCCAGGCGTTATTCAGCTAAGTTTATTCAGGAGTCCAAATGTTGAAAAAGGGTATCATCACAGTCCAGAAACCGAAGCCTTAGCATAGAAAGATCAACCATATAAAACAATTGGCATTGATCAACAGGCCACTCGCCAGTTGAATAGCCCTACTCTAAGCACTTAAAAGATGTTGCTCCCCCTCCCCCCGTTTTGTTTAAAACTGTCTTAACAGCACCGTGGGCCCCTGGGCAAACCAGTGTGCTAGGGGCCTCTACGACAACCACTAACAGGAATGGAAAGTAGAAGGTTACTTAACATACACAGATTGAAATTTAGCCCTAATTCTCATAGGGCCCCCGGCAGGTGCTCACGGCGGACTTTTGTGTTAAGACCGCACTGGTGCTCCCATATGTTTAAATTTAAAATATAAACACAATAAACCGTAAAATAAAACTGTGTTAATTGAAATTAAACAAAACTTACAGTAAAATGAAAAATAATGTAGATGTTTTTATACTTTTATTTATTTGTATTTGAAAAGTTTTTCCCTATTTAAAAAAAAAAAATTTTTTTTTAAATTTTTATTGCAAAGATCAGACACTCAAACGATCGTATGAAACAGATTTGCTTCTGTAGTTAAAGCATCCAGCCTGCCTTGTTGTATTGTTGTTCTGATGTGATTTTTGTCCTAATATGCTTCAACCGAGGAAATTAACGCTCAGCTCTAAGGCTGTTGACAATTTCTGTTTCGTCCCCTCCCTTTGTGGTGCCCCTAGGCATGTGCTTAGGGTGCTTAACGGTTAATCTGGCCCTGGAGACACCATATACCCAACAGGTCATAGCACTATAAAGGTTGTTGCGTATCCTTTACAGGACGTTGCAGAACCAACCCTAACAGCCCCTGGCTGTTGTGTGGTTTCTCTAGGCAAATTTACGTCCAGTAGTTTGACATTGCGCTTTCTGGACTGCCGGGTCCCTGATATCACTGTCGAAACCAACGCAAGGCGCATTGCCCGCAGCTGGGATCGATCCCGGCATCCCGGCATTACGAAGCGAAGCGTTCGCATCGACTTAGCCACAGAGCCGAACATAGCACTATACATCCCATTTAATGCCATTTTACACTGAGAAGCTTGTTTATTCTTTCTGTTCCTGCCAGTATAGGAGCCGCGGTAGCGAAATGGCTAAGTGTTCATCTAGCGACCTAAATGTCTTTAGTTCGAACACATATAATAGCAAAGCTTTAATTTTTTTTCCTCCAAAACTAACCTTGGCTCCCAGGTCGATCCAATCCCAGTTGGTACGAGGTAATTCCATGGAAAGTAAACGCAGCCGGCGTGATGTTGTTGACCACATCACCTATAGCGTGAGGCCTTTACTTCCCTTAGTTTGGCTTGTATATTCTTTTCATTCCCGCTAATGCATTGACAACTTGTCGTCAGTTGTGAAACACTAGAAGTCCCACATTTCTAAACGATGACTAACGTCGACTTTTAACCTGCGATAGGGCGCCAACTTTTGTCACGGTTCAGACGCCGGTCAAACTGGCAGCTTCCATCAATTTGTAAGGTGTGTTGCCTTGTCTGAACTAACGAGTAGATTTTGTTCTCTGTATGATATAGCTGTTTGGTATAATTAAGCAAGTTTCTACTTCTACATCCTCTCTTCTTCTTCTTCCTCTTTCTCCTTCTTCTTCTTCATTTTATTATTATTATTATTATTATTATTATTATTATTATTATTATTATTATTATTATTTCTTATTATCTGCTTCCTCCCCCCGCTCCTTTATCGTTTTCTTGAAATTAGTTGCCACAGGCTCAGAAAATAACCGAAACCACAAAGATGTGAAAAGCCACGGGAAACCACAAAGATGTGAAAAGCCATGGGAAACCACAAAGATGTGAAAAGCCACTGGAAACCACAAAGATGTGAAAAGCCACGGGAAACCACAAAGATGTGAAAAGCCACGGGAAACCACAAAGATGTGAAAAGCCACGAGAAACCACAAAGATGTGAAAAGCCACGGGAAACCACAAAGATGTGAAAAGCCACGAGAAACCACAAAGATGTGAAAAGCCACGGGAAACCACAAAGATGTGAAAAGCCACGAGAAACCACAAAGATGTCAAAGGCCACGGGAAACCACACAGATGTCAAAAGCCACGGGAAAGCACAAAGAAAAAGCCACGGGAAAGCACAAAGAAAATTTTGGAAGCAACAGGAGTTTTGAAATAAAATCAAAAATTCTAAGTATACCATGGACTTAAAAAGCCAAAACAAATACTGACATCCTAAACGAATGAACACCAAGGAAGTGTAGTTGGTAAACTTGTTTCGAAGACATGTTGGGGAAAAAAGTGTGGGGGGGGGGGGGGGGGGGGGGACAAGATAAATGATGATCAGATTTCACATTGCTTTTCCGGCAATGGTTAAAAAAAAAAAAAAAATCCAACTGAATGCCGAAACAATAATTCACAAAGAGCCGTAAATTTTCACATGCTGAACGCGTCTGAGTTGGATGTCGGAAGATGTATAGCAAATCGTTGTCCTAGCGAATTCTCTACATCTGTGTTTTTCTCGGAACTGATTTAAGGAGCTCTGAACATGAGAATCGATTATCATATTTAGAGTATAAAGTTGGCCGCGAAACCAGCCCGCCATTTTTTAGCCGTTAGGTTTTACTAGGCAATTTTGATCTCCAGTTAACCAATGCTTACTCAACAGTCGGTGCTCTATACACTTGTTGCAAATTACCTCAATGTGGTTTTCTGCCAAACAGCCAACAGCTTAAATCGGACAGGGTGTTTTTTGGAATTACAAAGCCAGTAATTGTCATATTGACAAGTAAAGATGGCCGCCCCACTTTTGATATGTACCAAAGAGGATCAGCAGCTCTAATCCTCTCTTTGATCAGTGAGAGGGATAATCTATAGGCAATCATCAGCGAATGACGGTCCAGTATGGTGATGTGTGCTAGGAAGTTTAGAAGTGGAGTTGAAAGTTCCAAAATGACCTCACTTCTGTGACAGACTGTTTACGACCAGGACAGAGCCGAAGTAGCGCAGTAGCTAAACGCTGTTATTATAATACTAAAAGCTGTTATAAAGGTCCTGAATTCAAATCTACATCGGAGGGAAATAAAGTTGAAAAAAAGAAAATCAAGCTGTAGGTAACATGACACAAATATTAAAATACAAGCACGTGAGTATGAATACTAAAACAACACTTTTTAAGACAATATTCTTACTAACGCTATGCTATCAGTGTCAAACATGGACACTGTCTTCACAAGGCAGAAGAAAAATAACTACAACTAACAAAAATAAAATGTTCACTTATTATTCTAAATGTACAAAGGAAAGATCGACCGAGGAACGATGATATCGTGAGGAGAGTCGGCACAGAACCAGTACTGAACTTTCTCGGTAGATAAAAGATTAAACGGTTTGGCCATATCACAAGACTGACAACAGATCACCTCAAACAGCGAGGTAAGAACCAGAGGTCGACCTCGCAGAAAATTGACCGCGGAAATAAGGGAGAAACTGAAAAGTATTATATACGAAGCGAACAAAATATCCGTTTCAGACATCTCTTTCTGCCATCACTTCCAAACCATTCCAGAAGTAAAGAACAAAAGAAGAAGAGGAAGAAGATTGGGGTGGATTATTCAGAATATAGGGCCACGCAGCTTACAATGACGTGAGGCTGACCATATATACCCCAGGAAGTGCCGATTGGTCATTAAAATATAGGTCTAGCCCTATATGCCTAATACGTCTGAAGGCCTGGGAGAGGGTTCTTTATTTGTTACTATTAACCCTGCTTACAATGAGTACAGTGACGCCATGGGAAGTAACTGTGATTGGCTTAGTGTTGACCTATCACCCTTCGACTTCCGGTTAGTCTATACACATGTAGACATAGCACCATGTGTACCCTTCTTCTTCACTTTCTCTTTTACCGTTTTAGAGGTTGAGGGCGATATAAGGTTCTGCTTCTTGTTCTTCTGGTCGCCTCGACCACTGACACATTGTGCTGTTGTAGAGTTTCTCAGGTGTTAAATTTCCATCTTGTTCTTGGTCTATCTCTTGCTCTGTGTCCTTTTCCTCTTCTGGTGTATGCCTTGTCTGGTAGGGCGTCACAAGGCTTTCTCTCTAAGTGAGCAGACCACCTGATTTGCTGTCTTTATATGTAATTTAGAATTGTGTTTTATGCGAAAGTTTTCTCTTATGACCTAATTCCAGATCATAACTTTACTTGTCTTTTTTTAAATCTCAACTCATATCAACATTTAGTAGGTTTTGTGCTCTCTCTCTCTCTCTCTCTCTCTCTCTCTCTCTCTCTCTCTCTCTCTCTCTCTCTCTCTCTCTCTCTCTCTCTCTCTCTCCACCCCACCCCCACTTCTGTTTTGTCGATAGGAGAAAAAAAAGTTGGCGCAACATGTTTGCAAATACACATCAGACGATGCCGCATTTTATAGAAAGCCAATGTCAAGTTCTTTATTTACCCACAATCCAATGAATGGCTTCATTCTGACTGCCCTATCGACCACGTTTGTTGCTGTTTCCATTCGCTAGTTTTTCTGTTTAAAAAAAAGGAGGGGGGGGGTGGTATAAAAATCGGTTTTCACAATCTCCTTCACTTATTCCCCCCCCCCCTTTTTTTTTTCAACCGTAATTTTTATCATACCCTCACTCTGGAAATAATATCCAGGGAACCTTTAAATGCGTCGTCCACGAATTCAACCCGACTTATATCCTCACAAACGCTTTTCTCCAACTCAGCCAAAACGGGGGACGTGTCTAATTAATGGCGTGCACATGAACCGATGGGACCTGAAACTACAGGGAACGACGTTTCAAAAGTAGCGATTGTGTGTGTGTATGTGTAGTGGTGCCGTGTGGTATTATACGATGGCTTGAGCAGTGTTGGTTCTTGTGTGTGTATATGTGTGTCTATGTGTGGGTGTGCGGTGTGGTATTATGCGATGGCGTGAGCAGTGTTGGTTCTTGTGTGTGTATGTGTGTGTCTATGTGGTGGTATAGCACAGTGTCAATGTAAGTATATAGTTTGGGCAACAACGAGCGTTCTTGTGTGGGCGTGCGTATGGTGTGTGTGCATGTGTGTAGTGTAATACTATGCAAAAGAGTTCATGTGTGAGTGTTTGTGTGATTCTAGGCAAAAGCCTTTATAAATGTGTGTATGCAGCTGTGTAGCATCATATGTGTGCGATGTGTGCATTCGGTGTGTCTGTCTCTGCGTGTGATGTGTGTGTTTGTATCTAAACACACTATATTTTATTCTAGGTATATTTGTATGTACATATGTAAGTATGCACACACAAACGTCTGTCTGTCTGTTTGTCTGTCTGTCTGTCTGTCTGTCTGTCTGTCTGTCTGTAATGTATGTATGTATGTATGTATGTATGTATGTATGTATGTATGTATGTATGTATGTATGTATGTATGTATGTATGTATGTATGTATGTATGTATGTATGTATGTATGTATGTATGTATGTATGTATGTATGTATGTATGTATGTATGTATGTATGTATGTATGTAGGTAGGTAGGTAGGTAGGTAGGCAGGCAGACAGGTAGGTAGGTAGGTAGGTAGGTAGGTAGGTATGTATGTATGTATGTATGTATGTATGTATGTATGTATGTATGTATGTATGTATGTATGTATGTATGTATGTATGTATGTATGTATGTGTACATGTGTATGCTGATTGCCACAGAAGAAAGAGAAAATGAAAAAAGATGATGACGGTGAAATGATTTTAAAATTTTAAACAAAAACAAACCACATTGAGTGAAGCCACGCAACGCTCAACGACAAATTCATCTTTTCGGCGGCTTTCGAAAATAACCAATGTGATTTATACATATGAAAAGCGCATGATCAGAATGGATAGAGACGGATGTGAAATGAAACTTATGAGAGCACGATAAATAAGCAGCAAGAACAAGTAAAAACGAACCGAAGTAGAGACGAATCTTCCACAAGTTTTGTGATATCCATGATTAGATGATGTCTGCCTCATCCTTCGTGGTTTATGATGTTCGTATTTTTTTTTTTTTTTCTCTCCTGAAAGCGTCGTGTAATTTTTGGGGGTTTCCGATGCATGATAATCGAAACGAGTCAAAATTGGACATTCATATGAGGGCTGCAGAAATCGGCCGAGATTCTTCCCGCTGACCGAGTAAGCAACGTCGAAGTGGGTGTATACTCAGTGTGTGAGTTAGGCAGAGAATAACTTCGGAATTGGTGTCTAGTGAGATATGAGTGGGAGTTGTAGAATAACAGTGGAGTTGGCCGCTAGTCAGGTAGAGTTATAGAACAACGTCATGGTGTGTGTGTGTGTGTATGTGTGCATGAGTGTACACGCGTACATGTATGTGTGTGTGTCCGTCTGTGTCTAATCAAATAGAGTGCGTTAGAGAAAAGAAATAAAGTTCGGAGTCAGGCAGATCATGAGTTAGAGATCAGCGTCACTGGGTGACTGCGCGCGCGCACATGTGAGTATGTGGTGTGTACGTGTGTGGTTCATCCTCATCATCATCATCAATTCTCTTTATGCCCAGTGGCACATGAGGCTTCAAAGGACTTTCCATGCTCTCCTGTCCCGGGCGATCTTCAGTGCAGTTTTTCATGTCAGAGATGCCGCATTCAGGTCACTCTCCATCATTCGTCTCCATGTTGTTTTTGGGCACCCCTTCTTTCTCTTTCCCTCTGGTGTTCATGTGAGAGCTGTTTTGACAGGTATGTCAGAATTCATTCTCATAACGTGGCCAAGCCATTTCCATCTTCTCTTGGTTATCATAGTATCTAGAGTTTCTTGGTTTGTGACTTGAAATAACGTGTGTGGTTGCGTGTAGTCAAATACAGTGAGCGTCAGAGAACAACATGGGAGTGGGTATCTAGTCAGTGTAACAAGAGAGTGATTTCAGAGAACAACATGAGCGTGGGTATCTAATCAGTGAAACAAGAAAGTAATATCGGAGAAAAACATGGCAGTGGGCATCTGTTCAGAGTAACAAGAGAGTAATATCAGATAACAACATGGGAGTGGGTATCTAGTCAGTGTAACAAGAGAGTAATATCAGAGAACAACATGGGAGTTGGTATCTAGTCAGTGTGACAAGAGAGTGATATCAGAGAACAACAACTTAACTGAATGCAAACTAGTTGTTCCTTGCCGCTCGGGCAAATGCTCTCTGACACCGGAAGGAAAATCCTTAATTAGTCGCCTTCTACGACATGCTTTTTAGGGAGGGCAATTTCCCACCCTCCACCCCCAACTGGGCCACGAAGGATGATGATGATGTGGATGATGCTGATGCGGGTGATGATACTGTGGATGATGATGATATGGATGATGCTGATGTGGATGATGCTGATGAGCCTGATACTGATGTGGATGATGATGACGTGGATGATGATAATGTGGATGATGCTGATGTGGATGATGCTGATGTGGATTATGAGGATGCAGATGATGCTGATGTGGATAATGATGATTTTGATGATGCTGATGTGGATTATGATGATGTTGATAATGCTGATGTGGATTATGATGATGTTGATCATGATGATTTGGATGATGACGACGTGGATGATGTTGATGGGATGATGAGATTGTGGATGATGAGGATGATACTGATGTGGAGGATGATGATGTGGATGATGTTGATTATGGGGATGAGGATGATACTGATGTGGATGATGATGTGGATAATGCTGATAAGGATGATACTGGTGTGGATGATGATGATGTGAATGATGCTGATATGGATGATGCTGATGTGGATGATGCTGTTGTGGATGATGCTGATGTGGATGATGCTGATGTGGATACTGCTGATGTGGATGATGAGGATGTGGGTGATGCTGATGTGGATAATCATGATGTTGATGATGCTGATGTGGATGATGATGATGTTGTTGATGATGATGTGGATGATGATGACGTGGATGATGTTGATGTGGAGGCTGATGATGTGGATGATAGGGATGAGAATGATGCTGATGTGGATGATGATGATGAGGAGGAGGATGAGGATGATACTGGTGTGGATGATGATGATGTGCATAATGGTGATGAGGATGATACTGGTGTAGATGATGATGATGTGGATGATGATGATGATGTGGATGATGATGAGGTAGATGATGCTGATGTGGATGATAATGATGTTGATGATGCTGATGTGGATGAAGCTGATGTGGATGATGCTGATGTGGATTATGCTGATATGGATGCTGAGGATGTGGATTATGCTGATGTGGATAATGATGATGTTGATGATGCGGATGTGGATGATGATGATGTGGATGGTGATGATGTTGATGATGCTGATGTAGATGATGCTGATGTGAATGACGCTGATGTGGATGATGCCGATGTGGATGATGATGTGGGTAGTGCTGATGAGGATGATACTGATGAGGATAATACTGATGTGGATGATAATGATGTAGATGATGATGATGTGGATGATGATGATGCTGCTGAGGATGATGTTGCTGAGGATAATGCTGCTGAGGATAATGCTGATGTGGATGATGCTGATGTGGATGATGATGATGTGGATGGTGATGATGTTGATGATGCTGATGTGGATGATCCGGATGTGGATGATGCTGATGTGGATGATGCTGATGTGGATGATGCTGACGTGGATGGTGATAATATTGATGATGCTGATGTGGATGATGCTGATGTGGATGAGGCTGAGTGGATGATGAAGATTATGCTGATGTGGATGATAATAATGTGGATGATTATGATGTGGATGGTGCTGATCTGAATGTGGATGATGATAATGTGAATGATGGGGATGATGATGACGATGATGTGGATGACGCTGATGTGAAAGATGAAGATTTGGATGATGCTGATGTGGATGATGAGGATGTTGATGATGCTGATGTGGATTATGGTGATGTGGCTGATGCTGATGTGGATGGTGATGATTTGATGATGCTGATGTAGATGATGCTGATGTGGATGATGATGATGTGGAAGATGATGATGTTGATGATGCTGATGTGGGTGGTGCTGATGTGGATGAGGCTGATGTGGATGATGAGGATGATACTGATATGGATGATGATAATGTGGAAGATGCTGATGTGGATGATGCTGATGTGAATGTGGATGACGCTGATGTGGATGATGATGATGTGGATGATGCTGATGTGGATTATGATGATGATGCTGATGTGGGTGATGAGGATGTTGATGATGCTGATGTGGATGATGATGATGAGGATTATGAGGATGTGAAAGATGCTAATGTTGATGATGATGATGTGGGTGATACTGATGTGGATGATGTTAATGTGGATGATGAAGATGATGTGGATGATGAATATGAGGAGTTTGAGGATGACGCTGACGATTAGGATGATGCTGATGTGGATGATGCTGATGTGGATGATGGTGATGTTGAAAATGCTGATGTGGATGATGCTGATGTGAATGGTGAGGATGATACTGATGTGGATGATGATGAGGATGTGGATGATGCTGATGTGGATGATGATGTGGATGATGATGATATGGATGATGATGATATGGATGATGATGATGTGAACGATGCTGATGTGGATGATGATGTGGATGATGATGATGTGGATGATGCTTATGTGGATGATGAGGATGATACCGATGTGGATGCTGATGGGGAATATGCTGATGTGGAATGATGATGATGTCGATGATGGGGAGGATGATTATGAAGCTGATGTGGATGATGCTGATGTGGATGATGAGGATGATACTGATGTCTATGAAGAGGATGAGGATGATACTGATGTGTATGCTACTGATGTGTGTGATAATGATGTGGATGATGGGGAGGATGATTATGATGATGTTGATGATGCTGATGTGGATGATGATGATAATGCTGATGTGGATGATGCTGATGTGGATGATTCTGATATGGATGATGATGATGTGGATGATGCTGATGTGGATGATGAGGATGTTGATGATGCTGATGTGGATGATGAGGATGTGGATGATGCTGATGTGGATGATGCTGATGTGGATGATGCTGATGTGGATGGTGATCTTCTTCTTCTTCTTTCGTTCGCCTGAAATAAGTTATCTATATCAGCAGTTTTGTCTCTTGTATAAATTTCACTGTCGTTGTTAGTTCATTCAGTGGTCCATAGAGTTTACGTTCCACTGTTGTTCTTTTTGGCTACAAGGTTTGCCTTAATGTGTCAAAATCGGTGCAGTCCTGGAGTACATGCTCTGCGGTCTGGGGCACATTTCCACAGGTGCACATGGCTGATACACCTATCTTGAATTTTGTGTACATGTGGTTACGTAATCGGTTGTGCCCTGTTCTGAGGCGGAAGATAATGACTTGTTCTGGTCTGTCCATAATAAAATAGTCGTCTTGTGCTGGGGCTGGTGGTTTCCTGATCGATTTAATTATTCTTTTCTTTCGGTGGTATGTGACTGGTACATCTGGCTGCTCTTTTTTCGCACCTTCCCCTGCCAGTTGATCAGCTTTCTCATTTCCAGGCACTCCACAATGAGACGGTATCCACTGCATTACGACTCTTCGCTGAACGCTGAGTTGTGTCAGCAGTGTTTGCAATTCTGGTAGTTTCCTAGACTGGAGTGCTTCAAGTACTGATTTAGCATCTGTAAGCATTACCACATACTGTGAGCCAAGGTTGGTATTTAGCAGTTTCTCTGTAGCTATCTTAATAGCCCGGGTTTCTGCATCGTAGTTATGGCAGTACTTCCCGGTTGGTACGCTGGACTTATCCCTAGTACCATCTGGGAATTCGATGTACACTCCAGCACCACCATTTCTAACTGCACTTTCTGCGGACCCATCTGTATAGACTCTGACCCATTGTTCTTGTGGGTATTCTTCATCAATATAACTGAGGGTGGCCATTTTGCGTTGTACACTATCTTGCTCTTTCTTGTCAAATATCCCTTTCACATTTGTCTATTTTTGTACCGTTAGTTTACATTTTTCTCTCCATGGGGTTTGTTCCGGAATACTTTTTAGTGGGCAGCCAATTTCTGGAAGGTCAGGAGTTTGTCTACATATTCTTTTTGCTTGGTGTATAAAGCTGCTTCTTTTTAACCGTCCCAAGGCTAGGTTCTTAAATCTATTTTCCATCGGGTGATCTGGCATACTGAGGAACTTTTCAGCTTGTATTTGCAACTTTGTATCTCTGCGTTCTCTCAGTGCCTGTGTTTTCCCAGCTTTCTCCATTTCTAATATGGGGTTTGATTTCATCCCTCCTGTGATGACTCTGAGCGCTTGATTTTGCACTTTGTCTAACTCCTTTAATGTGGTACTAGATGCTGAACACCATGCAGTTGACCCATATTCCAAGTGTGGAAGTATGCTCTGCTTGTATACTTTATTGAGAATTTTCCCATCTGCTCCCCATGTGGTTCCACTTAGTTTTCTTAGTATTGCTGTCTTCCTCCTGGCTTTGGTTGCTGCCTTGTTGATATGTTTTCTCCATGTCAACCTGTCATCAAATGTGACTCCTAGGTATGTGGGCTCTTTTATCATCTCTCAGGGGTATTTCGTTTATTTTGATGGTGCCGGCTTTTTGCTTTGGGGAGAGGGTGAATAGTGTGGTGCTACATTTGTCTGTGTTGATGCTGACACACCATCTATTGGCCCATGCCTCAAGTGCATTTGTAGCCCGCTGTAGTGTTTTTGTGGCTATCGTTGCATGTTCATTGGTGCACCACAGTACCAGGTCGTCGGCGTACATTGCCATTTTGATTCCATTTGGTATCTCAGCAACCAGATCGTTGATAAATAAAAGGAAAAGTGTGGGCGACAGGACACCACCTTGAGGGACGCCTTGTCGCAGTAGAACTTTTTTACTTTAAAAACCATCTACCTGTACCCGGGCTCTTCTGGATGGTGATGATGTGGATGATGCTGATGTATATAATGAGGATGTTGATGCTGCTGGTGTGGATGCTGCTGATGTGGATGATGAGGATGATACTGGTGTGGATGATGAGGATGATACTGATGTGGATGATGCTTATGTGGATGATTCTGATGTGGATGATGAGGATGAGGATGATACTGATGTGAATTATGCTGATGTGGATGCTGATGATGCTGATGTGGATGATGCTCATGTGAATGATGCTGATGTGGATGATGAGGATGAGGATGATACTGATGTGGATGATGCTGATGTGGATGATGAAGATGGTGCTAATGTGGATGATGCTGATGTAGATGATGAAGATGGTGCTAATGTGGATGATGCTGATGTGGATGATTCTGATGTGGATGATGAATACGTGGATGATGGGGACGATTATTATGATGTAGTTGATGACGCTGATGTGGATGATGATGATGTGGATGATGATGATGTGGATGATGCTGATGTGGATGATGCTGATGTGGATGATGATGACGAAAATGATTGTAAAGATGTAAGTTATACCGATTAGGATGTAACCGATATGGATATGACGATGAAGAAATAACAAGAAATAAGCAGGAGAATGCTAATTAGAAAGGTGAAGAAACTGGAGAAAAGAAAGATGATCGTAATTATAAGATGATGATGATGATGATGATGATAACAAAGATGATAAAGAAGAAGGAGAAGAAGAAGATGATGATAAAGATGATGATGATGATGATGATGATGATGATGATGATGATGATGATGATGATGATGATGATGATGATGATGATGATGATGATGATGATAACCAAGAAGAAAAAGAAGAAGAAGAAGAAAAATAATAATAAGAAGAAGAAGATGATGATGATAAGAAGAAGAAGAAGATGATGATGATAAAGAAGAAGAAGAAGAAGAAGAAGAAGAAGAAGAAGAAGAAGAAGAAGAAGAAGAAGAAGAAGAAGAAGAAGAAGAAGAAGAAGAAGATGTTGATGTTGATGATGATGATAATGAAGAAGAAGAAGAAGAAGAAGAAGAAGAAGAAGAAGAAGAAGAAGAAGAAGAAGAAGAAGAAGAAGAAGAAGAAGAAGAAGAAGAAGAAGAAGAAGAAGAAGAAGATGTTGATGATGATGATAATGATGATGAAGAAGAAGAAGAAGAAGAAGAAGAAGAAGAAGAAGAAGAAGAAGAAGAAGAAGAAGAAGAAGAAGAAGAAGAAGAAGAAGAAGAAGAAGAAGAAGAAGAAGAAGAAGAAGAAGAAGAAGAAGAAGAAGAAGAAGAAGAAGAAGAAGAAGAAAAAGAAGAAGAAGAAGAAGAGGCTGCATTGGTTGCCGTGATGGTGACGACGTCACCCTTAGAGTGCCGACATCGTCCTTAGAGTGACATCACCCTTAGAGTGCCGACATCGTCGTTAGAGTGACGACATCACCCTTAGAGTGCCGACTGGTCTATGCAAATATGGGTCGAGCATCATATGCCCAGCTCACCATTAGCGTAAAAAGAATTCTTGTTTGTTACGTTTTGTACTTGATTACCATGTCGGCATGCAAGCAGTCGAATTACTATGCCATGTCTTCTACTAATACAGACTTCGCGGGTATTATCTATACAAAGCTGTTATCTTGTTACGTTAGCTTTGCTTCTAGCACAGACTTCAAGCGTTGTTGTCTGACCAAAGTCGTTGCCCTGTCAGACCATCCATGTTCCTAGTACAGACTTCACATGTTCTGTCTGTTCGAAGCCGTTGTCTTGTCAAGCCATTTCCGTTTACAACACAGACTTCAAGTTATGATCTATCCGAAGCCGCTGTCTTGTCAAGACATGTCTGTTCCCAGCACAGACTTCACAGTCAATGTCTTTCCGAAGCCGTTGTCTAGTCAAGCCAACTCTGCTTCCAAGACAGACTTCAAGTCACCGTATATCCGAAGCCGTTGTCTAGTCAAGCCAACTCTGCTTCCAAGACAGACTTCACAGTCAATGTCTTTCCGAAGCCGTTGTCTAGTCAAGCCAACTCTGCTTCCAAGACAGACTTCAAGTCACCGTATATCCGAAGCCGTTGTCTAGTCAAGCCAACTCTGCTTCCAAGACAGACTTCAAGTCACCGTATATCCGAAGCCGTTGTCTAGTCAAGCCAACTCTGCTTCCAAGACAGACTTCAAGTCACCGTATATCCGAAGCCGTTGTCTAGTCAAGCCAACTCTGCTTCCAAGACAGACTTCAAGTCACCGTATATCCGAAGCCGTTGTCTAGTCAAGCCAACTCTGCTTCCAAGACAGACTTCAAGTCACCGTATATCCGAAGCCGTTGTCTAGTCAAGCCAACTCTGTTTGGAACACAGACTTCACAGTCATTGTCTATAGCAGTGGTTCTCAACCTGTAGGTTGCGACTCTTTTTGTGTGTGTGGGGGGGGGGGGGGGGGGGGGGTCAGCTCGACTCTTTCCCAGATTCGCATAAGACCATCGGCACATTTTCGACAAAGTTATGAAGTAACAATTAAATTAAATGTATGGTTGCAGTCACTACAAAATGAGGAGATGTATTTAAGGGTCGCGGAATTAGAAAGATAGAGAACCACTGGTCTATAGGAAAGCTATTAAAGTGCTTTTCTATGGCTTAGACTTGGAGGTTGGTGAATGAGTTTAACAACCCCTGGATCCTGGAGGACAAGGGTTCATTTCTGTCTGTGGACAGGTAATTTTTTTTTTTTTTTTTTTTTTTTTTTTTTTTTTTTTTTTTTTTTGTATTTAATTTTTATTTTTAATCTAAGGAAAAAAAAAAATTTTTGTATATGCAATCTGGGCCTCACCATACAACATTACAAAGACTGTATTTCCAGAAACATTGTGGGGAGAGGTGGGTGGGGAGGGGAGTCGAAGAAAAGGAGGGCAAAGGATAATCTGGAACGAGAACATCCAGAAATGGACAGGACTCAGTTATCATACACTTCTAATTATGTACAGTTTAATTGTGTTGTCCCAACTATTTGTATTGTGTGATTTTGCAGCAGTGCTGGATTTTTTCGTTGTCGCCTGATGTGGCCATGCATGAATACTTATTGTTTTGGGACGTCGTTTAATCTCTGGTAATCTGAAGCAAGATTTAGTCTTGGCTTTTGTAGATAGAAAATGTATACACATTTAGGTTTTCTGTGTTGGGGTGACAGTTTATGTATACAGGACATATGTGTGTTCAACTTCCTAGGTCAGCTGTCAGTTTAATTAACTTCCAGGTTTCCTGCTAGCCTAGTAGACTTTTCATCTTTCTGTGCTAGTGCTTCTATCGATATACCTCCATTGGGCTCTAAAAGGTCGAGAGGGGGGACACAAGAAATTGATTGGAGGGAATCATTGACAGCCTATTTCCAACCAAGACCACAGTGGGTGCATTATATACAGCCTTTATTGGCACAAAGCCATACGAAGAAAAGATATGAGAGACAAACCAATAACTTAATTTAGAAGCTGTTGTCTTGTCAATCTTCCAGCCCCTCTGTTCAGCAGGGTCGGCCAACTTCGTCGCTTATTATTTTTGTCACAACTGAATACTTTTCACTAGTGTCTGATTAGGGCAGTGAACTCAATTTCCAGCATGGACGACTAGGCTGCTTTAGTCTGCCCTTTTCCAGGTCTGCGCCCTCTAGAAGTAAGATTTCACAGACACATGTCTGCGCCCTGTAAATAGTTAAGTAGTCTTTCAATAGACACATGTCTGCGAACTGTAACTTCAATGAAAACAAAAAGTTTTGACTACACTTATGTCATAAAATGTCTGACACGGAAATCGAAATCTAGTCATCATGGTAGGGCACAGGCGTTTCAAATCGATATACCTCCACGACTCTAGGGGGTCGAGGGTTAGGTTATGTTACGTTATATACACATTTTGTTGTCATGGGGGCCGCATTACGACAAGCCTTACTGTGGATACGGGGCCGTATGGGTCACATTTGTGTTGTCTTGAGGTCCGCACACGACAGCCTCTGACCAGGAGGGTCGGTCACCTTCGGGGCGTTATGGGTTATATGAATGTGTTGTCTTGAGGGCCGCACACGACAACTTACTGACCGGGGCCGTATCGGTCATATTTGTGTTGCCTTGAGGGCCGCACAGGACAACTAACTGACCGGGGCCGATGGGTCACATTTGTGTTGTCTTGAGGGTCGCACAGGACAACTTACTGACTGGGACCCAAATCCAAGCTATAGTCGCACAACCTGCTCGACTTTCTCAAAGACGTCTCGGTTTGTTCTAGTAGTGGCTTGTATGTGGATCACTTTAGGCAGTTATTCATAATTTTCAAATTTGCTCTCAAAAGTCCTGACAAAAACCGCAAGTTGTGTTATTCCAGTAGTGTCAACGGTCTCATCAGTATCAATAGAAATTGTTCAAATCTTGAAGATGTGGCCTTCATCCGTTGTTTCAAATCACTTGACACTACAACAGTCTGTTGGTTAGTAGTTTAAGGTTTAAAATTTGAATAGCTGATCAACATCATGGCACAAGGGTAGTAGCCCACATGTACTCCGTTATACTTTCAACTCAAGTCTGAGTCCGAAGAATCTCACCGCAGTGCACGAACCCTATAGCACTGGCGAGGATCCTGAAATACTTTGGGTTGATTTTCAACTCCTAATTTTGCCGTTAGGCTTATCTTTTCGATTTCCAACGGCCAGGTTTTTTTACATGAGCAACAATACACACAGTCCTACTACCCAGAGACCAGGGGGAATTACTAGAAGTTCACATGACAAAATCCTAGCCTTCACTTTGGTTTGAACCCGGGACCTCCAGCACTCGAGGCGGGTGTCATACTTCGAGGCCACTCAGACTCCTTATATAAAGTGGAGAAGACCACACTGTGGGTGGGGTATGTAGGGGTGACTATAAATCAAAAGCTTAATGGTTGAAAGAAGAAGACACGCATAAACACAACCGAACGTTTTGACAAGTCTTTATCAACGATTAAAACAATAGACTAACCATACAGCTTCCCCTGTGTGGGTTTCGGGGCTCCAATTGGGGGAGGGGGTAAGGTTGGGAGGGGTGGAGGTTGGGAGGGGGTGAGGTTGTTAGTGGAGGTTGGGAGGTAGTGGAGGTTGGGAGGTAGTGGAGGTTTGAAGGGGTGAGGTTGGGAGGGTGTGGAGGTTGGGAGGTAGTGGAGGTTGGGAGTTAGTGGAGTTAGTTAGTAGGTGAGGTTGGGAGTTAGTGTTAGGTTGGGAGGGAGTTAGTTAGTTAGGTTGGTTAGGTAGTTAGTTAGTTTGAAGGGTTGAGGTTAGGAGGGTGTGGAGGTAGGGAGGGTGTGGAGGTTAGTTAGTTAGGTGGTATTTAGAGAGGAAAAGTTTACACTGCTTAGTTACAAGTTATGTAAATGGTGACCAATAAAGGATTTTCGGAAGTCGGATGCGTTGAGCCGAAAGTTCAGGATATCACAGTTTAGTTGTAATGTACAACACAACGTGCCAGCAGCCCTCGTATTTGAAGGCCAACGCATCAACAGCAACAGAAGAAGAAGATGATGAAAGAAAGAAAAAAAGTAAGAAAGAAAGTTAGTTAGTTAGGCTAATTAGCTGGCTGGCTAGTTAATTAGCTGGCTAGTTGGCGTTATTTGGTTATTGGGTTGGTTAGTTAGTTGGTTGGTTAGTTAGTTAGTTAGTTAGTTAGTTAGTTAGTTAGTTAGTTAGTTGGTTGTTAGTTAGTTGGTTGTTAGTTAGTTGGTTGTTAGTTAGTTGGTTGTTGGTTAGCTGGTTGTTAGTTAGTTAGTTAGTTAGTTAGTTAGTTAGTTAGTTAGTTAGTTAGTTAGTTAGTTAGTGGACAGATTATCCTCATTGCACGTCGAACCACTCAGTCCATAAGTGCTTGGATCCCTTCCTCAGTAAATCCCGTAGCGTGTAGTGGCTGACGACACCAGTTCTGTGTTGGTTTATTATTATTCTTTGGCTACCTGCGTAGTGTTCGTTGTTTGGCCACACCCTGTTTAACATGTTGTTCTTGCAGTCTGACTATGGTTGCAGATTCACAGTTCTCAGTTGGTTCACGCGAACGTCTTAACTCTCTTAGAGCATTCAGTATATCAGCCTGGTCCATGGCTTGTCTGGCTTTCACAGTATCCTTACCTTCAAGCCTATCAGCTTGCTCATTTCCTTGCACCCCCACATGTCCTGGCACGAAAATGAAACTAATCCTCGTCAGCCGTGAATTCTGTAGAGCCACCAACCACTGCCTTCGGACCCAGCCCTTCTCTATCTCCCTGAGCATACTCATCGAGTCAGTGAGAAAGCATGCCCCAGTAAAAGTCTGTGTCTCTAGCCATGTTAATACTGCTTTAGTCACAGCCATGACCTTCATAGACAGGCTACTTGCAGTTAACAGCAAAAGCTCGAGTATCCTCCTTCTACAACTCTCCCTCCAAACTGAGCCATGAAAGCCCACGAGCTTCTAACATGGCGAATTACAGAACCATCTGTGACATCAAAACCATCTAGAGCGTTCTCGAAAATCAAGGCTTGAATTTCTGCTTCCACAGCAGCCGGACTCTATTGTCTGCATTTTCTGTCTAGTTGGATGCAAACAGAAAATGATGTACAGGACTCTGAATGTAAAATAATGTCCTTTGGCTTGACCCATCCACGATTTGCCTCTTTTTAACCTTCTGCCTTGTGTCTTCTTGATTTGACTATGTAATGAATGTTGTGTGTCCGCCTTGACTGTGAGGCAGGCACGCGATTGTGAAATTTGTATTCTGTCTTCCATGGGCGGAAAATCGAGAAGGTAGCACATCGCACTAGATGCTGTACCTCTTGTACAGCCAAGTATAATGCACATAGCCTCGGGCCTCGTTCTGTATCAGGGAAAGAAAGAAAGAAAGAAAGAAAGAAAGAAAGAAAGAAAGAAAGAAAGAAAGAAAGACAAAAGAAAGAAACAGACAGACAGACAGAAGAACAGACAGACAGACAGACAGACATAGAAAAGAACAGAAAGACAACAGACAGAGACAGACAGAAGACAGAAGACAGACAGAACAGACAAAGACAACAGACAGAACAGACAGACAGACAGACAGACAGACAGACTGACAGACAGACAGAAGACAGAAGACAGAAGACAGACAGACACAGAAAGAAGAGACAGACAGAAAAGAAAGAAAGAAAGAAAGAAAGAAAGAAAGAAAGAAAGAAAGAAAGAAAGAGAAGAAAGAAAGAAAAGAAAGAAGAGAAAAAGAAAAGAAACTGAAAGACAAAGACAGAAAGAAAGAAAGAAAGAAAGACAGAAAGAAAGACAGACAGAAAGAAAGAATCGGCAGGGTCACCATGGAACTAGAAGATCAGTTTTAGAAGTCAGGACATCAAAGTCGGCCTCTGTGGCTTAGGCACTGCGAACGCGCTTCGTAATGCCGGTATGCCGGCTACGATCCCAGCTGCGGAGGATTTGTTTTGCGTTGACTTTGACAGTGGTACCGAGAGCTGACTGCTCAGAAGGAATGACAAATTACTGAACGTAAACTTTGCCTTAAAAAACCACAACAGCGAAAAAATGTTGGCCCGGTTTCTTTAACTTCTTGTAAAAGATACGCAACTAACACAACATCAAAGAACGCGCTCGTGTGCATTTGTGGGCGTCTGTTTGAGTGTTTGCGCGCATATTTGTGTACAAGGGAAAAAAAATCATACGCAGAATCCGGTTGTTACTAAAATACAAGGAGACACAACACATCATAATGATTAATATGATCAAAATAAAACCTAAGTAAACACAGGACGACGTCTTCATCTAGCCGCCATGATAACGCCAGGATTTTCCTCCAGTACCGACCAAAA